>PVJA010022871.1:0-33717 GCA_004027025.1 Myocastor coypus
TTTTTTTTTTTTTTTTTTTGTGGGACCAGGGTTTGATCTCACGACCTGTCCCTAATGTCTAGAATTTTCTAAACAAGGGGGTTGGGGAGATAGCTCAGTAGAATAAGTGCTTGCCTGGCAACCGCAAGGGCCTGAGTTCAATCCCCGGTTCCACAAAAATAAATAAATAAATAAATAAATAAATAAATAAATAAATAAATAAATAAATAGAATTTTCTAATCAACTCAAAAAGTGCTCTTTAAAGCTGTTGTCTGTCTACATCAATATAGAAGGACTATGTCTTAATAGTCAAATCTCTTTATTTTTATATTTATTTATTTATTTATTTCTTTTTCTTGTTTCAGAACCTTTGTTTGTTTATTCATTCATTTTTGTGGCTGACTCAGCCCACCCTGAGGGCAGGGCTGGCGCAGCATATGGTGCCGGGGATCGAACCATGGTCGCTGAAGCTGCCCAAGCTTTTCCAAGCAGGCGCTTTAGACCACAGAGCTATCCCGCTGGGCTCCAATAGTGAAATCTCTTAATCTGGTGTGATCTCTGTTTTTCACGACATATTACATGAGATTTATTATGGAAACCAGACTAGAAAAATGCCCTACCTTCTGCATTTTTTTTTAGTAGTTTCCATGTGGTATCATTTACCTTATTCTTCTGGGTCATTATTATAAGCTAAAAGTTGTATAAATACTTGTTGGATTCAGATTAAATATTTTTGGCTGGATTACATCATTAGTGATGTCTGCTTACTGTTGTAATATAAAGCTTTTTCATGCAAAACCTTGTCTGAGCCATGAGTGATGTGACATGCTGATAAATCCTAGTACTCTGAGAGGCTGAGGTAGTAGGATCCCAAGTTTGAGCTCATCCAGGGTGGCTTAGTGAGATTGTGTCTTAAAACAATATAAAAGGGGTTGAGGATATAGCTCAATGCAGAGGCCTTGGGTCCAATCTCTATTATTAGGATCAAAAAAAATCAAAGCTAAAAAGCTGAGTCCCCTGAACTCTAATTTAGCAGTCTGACTTTAGAGTCTGTCATTGTAGTAGACTGTTTTTGATTTGTATGATCACTAAGCAAATAGTGACCAGTTATAACTGATAGATGTTTTGCTACTACGTATTGCTAGAAAATAACACAGGCAGTTTTCCTGGGGATTTTGTTAAAGGTCTAGTTTTTATTCTGAGGTTTAAGATTATGTTGGCATAGTAGTCTAGTTTGAATCCTTATGATGAACAAAGGATGAATGTTTGATACTGATTGTTATTATCATTGTGGTGATGGAGGTTGAACCTAGGGTCTGATGCATGCTAGGTAAATAGTCTTCCATCAAACTGCATCCCCAGCCCTCAGACTACTTAAAATTTTTTTTTTTTCTTAGGGTTTCATGTAGGTTGTTGGGACTGGCTTTGAACTTCTGAGCTTAAGTGATCCTCCTGGTTCAACCTTTTAGGTAGCTGGGACTACATGTGTTTACCAGTGTGTTTGGTTTATTTATTTATGTATTTATTGTCTGTTTGAGACAGGGTCTCGCTATGCAGTTCAGGCTGGCCTTGGGCTCACTTTTGTAGCCCAGGCTGGTCTCGAACTCACACTGATCCTCCTGCCTCAGCCTCCCAAGTGCTGGGATTATGGATGTGCACCACTATGCCCAGCTTTTAGAGAAATACTGTTATATACTGATATGCAAATAACAGTATATAAAATAAATTGTACATATCTAGCATGAGTAAATTTGCTTCTTATTTCTGACTGGAACAATAGTGAAGATAGTAGTTGTATTTTGCAGAGTGAAAGGTCTTTTTCTGGTTTTATCTTGTTTTGTTTTTATGGCACTGGTAATTCAACTTCGGTCTTTGCACTAAGGTACATTCTCAGCCCCTGTAAATTTTTTTTTATTTTTATTTTGAGACGAGATCCTGCTGAGTTGCCCACATAGGTTTTGAATTTGTGGTCCTCATGCTTTAGCCTCCCCAAGTTTTGGTTTTACATATATGCTCCAGCATGCTCATGAGTGAAAAATTTAATTGCCTTTATTCTGCTCATGTTGCTTAGGGCACCAGAGACATGTTGCCAGGTTGGATGTTCTCTGCAGAGTATTCAAAATTTACTTCATTCCGAGAATTTTATTTCCCATTGTCTTAGTTACTAATTGCTGAAACAAGATACCCAACACACAAAATTGAAAGAGGAAAGGTTTATTGGGCTCACAGTTTGTAGAGATTTCAGCCCATAGTTGGGTGGTTGCAAGGGAGGGTACAGCAGCAGAGGGGTATCACAGTCCATGGCAAAGCAGGGCAGGCAGAAGGCACTAAGCAGCAAGTCCAAGCCACTTTGCATCCCTTATACCTTAACCAGGCTACCTGTGCTTAGCACTCATACCCTTAATCTTAGTGCCCGTTACCCATGGGGTATCATGCCAGTTTTGGCAAAAAAGCGTATTGTGAGCATATTATATCCATATTTATTCTTTAGAATATTTCCATTGTTTTTTTTTTTTTTTTTTTGGTGGGACCAGGGTTCGAACTCACGACCTTGCACTTGCCCAGCAGGCACTTGTGCCTCGGAGCTATCTCCCCAGCCCCTCCATTGTTATTTTGATTTTGTGGTTTTTATTGTATTAATATGTAGTGAACATGAAAATAAAGTATTGAATTTTTAATATTTATTGAATGTTTATAAAAACATCAAAATTGTCAATGACTATTTTTTTGGTGTACAAAATCTCAAATGTAACAGCAGAAATAAATTTGTATGTGAACTACAGTGAAAATGTCAGTAGAAAAAAACCAATAGAACTTTACAAAAAGTCTTTAATTATCACACCTAAAGCAGTATTCACATACAACAGTAGCATATGGCGTGTGTATCATACTGCTTACACTGAGAGCATGTTGTTTTCCTTTCCTGGCCTATTTGTACAACATACTTGACATCTTGCTGGTCCTGCTGTTTTGTCAGGTGATTCTTATTTCATTCTATAATGTAGTTAACAGGAAACTAAAATATTGTGGCCGGGGAAATAGCTCAGTAGAATAAGCACTTGCCTGGCAAGCGCCAAGGACCTGAGTTCAATCCCCGGTCCGGCATGCATAAATAAATAAATAAATAAATAAATAAATAAATAAAATCAATAAAATGAAGTATTAAATTCTTAATAGATATTATACATTTAGAACAAACATCTTTCCACATCAGCAGTGTACTTGCTTATCTTTCTTACATTGCAGGGCATTCTTGTCACCTTGCTTGTCGTTTTGACTGTATTGTTCAATGTGCGTTTAAGAGGAAAATAAAATATCAAATATATAATTAGTGCTTAGAGTAGACATTAACATTTTCTCATTAGCTAATTACCTGTTTATAAAACCTAAAAGGGAACATCAGAAATAAAAACCTATGTGAACCTCAATGTGCATACAAACAAAAGTCTACACAGAAGTAATCTTTGTTTCAACTGTCACAGGGTAGGTAACCTTCATACATGAAAGCTGCATGTTTCATGCACAAGTATCATTTACATTGATAGCATATATATTTTTTTATTTTCCTGTAGGGAAAAGTTGGCATCTTTTGGGTATTCCTGTTTTTGTAGTAGGTCTTTGTGATGCTGCTCCTGCCAATTCACCTGTCAGCTCACCAGTATGCGCCACAATTTTGGGGCGGTAGTTCCCTGGGCAGAAACATTTAGTTTTTCCTTTGCTGTAAATCATGCCATGAATTCCAGTCCCAATTGTCTAAAAAAAATTTCTCTGTGAAATTTTGCATTTGTTATTTTCTTTGTAAACAAACTATGCCATTCATGTTTAGGATCAAGTAAAGCAACCATTGGCCAATGCTTTGTGTTTCAAGTGACATCATCAATAACATCTACTTGCCTTTGGTTGTGTTGTAGAAAGATACCATGTCAGGCTTCTGTTTCATCAAGGTTTCCCTATCAGTGTTTCTATCACGGTGCAGTGTTGGTGTCAGCAGTATCACTTTGTTTTTCTTTGCCATATATGTGGTCAATGTATTTTTAAAACTTCATTTATTTATAATTGCTGGCTCAGCCTGCCCTGAGGGTGGGGCTGGCACAGCATGTGGTGCCAGGGATCAATCTGTGGTCCCTATGGTTGCCTAAGCTTGCCTAAACAGGTGCTTTAGTCCACTGAGCTATGTTGCCAGCCCTATGAGGTCCATGTAAATCTTTTTGAAATCCAAACATTGTACTATACTGTTCTCTGTTTTGAAATTGCAACATTTCATTTGGAATTGTATAGTTCCTACATTGTTCATCTTATGGTCTGTTAGCAAATGTGGCATCAGAAATTGGTAGACAAAATGTTTTTTTTTTTCAAATCTCAATAAAAGTTTGTGAGTTTTTTTTTTTTTTAAAGAATTATTTATTTATTTATGTATTTCTTGTTTTAGAACCTTTATTTGTTTATTCACTCATTTTTATGGCGGCTCAGCCCGCCCCCAGGGCGGGACTGACGCAGCATGTGGTGCTGGGGATCAAACTGGGGTCCCTGAAGCCGCCCAAGCTTTCCCAAGCAAGAGCTTTAGACCACTGAGCCATCCCGCCGGGCCTCGACAAATTGTTGAATGCCACATTCCAATTCATTTGTGAGATGAGAGCAACATCATTTGGTTTATTACTGTATGAATAAGGATCTATGACTAAGTTTCAGGATAAATTTATAAATTGAAAGCATTGGAAGTCTTGTATCTACAAGTCTAGTAGATACACTTTTTATACTATATTTTGAAGGTTTTTTTTTTTTTTTTTTTTGTCTTTTTGAGACAGGGTTTCAGTATGCAGTTTAGGCTGGCTTTGAGCTTGCTTTTGTAACCCAGGCTGGTCTCAAACTCACACCAATCCTCCTGCCACAGCCTCCCAAGTGCTGGAATTACAGGCATGTGCCACCACACCTAGCCTTTGAAGGGTTTTTTTCGGAATGTGCTGTCTGAAGCAATTTATATACTATCTGAATACATAACTATTGATAAATGTTTTAAAGCATTTCATGGTTGCTGAAGTTGGTGTGTTCAACTCACATTACTATTTTCTTTGTCATCTAAATCAAGGAAGTCTACATTCTTTGTGTCTTTTCCTGCTCCATCTCGCTGTCATAGGAACTTTTGGCTCACTTGGCTAGCCTTAAAGTCATGAGTGATCTGATAATTCACTTTTTTTTCTTTCAGTACTGGGGATTGAACTCAGGACCTTGCCAGGCAAGCGCTTATCCTGCTACGCTATCTGCCCAGCTTGAAAATTCACTTTTGATCTTTTCCCAAACTGGGAAATCTGTTTTTTCATGTACCGTTGTATTGAATTGTGCTACTTCTACCAGAAAAATCAGAAGAAACCCATGTTTCATTATGGTACAGTACATGTTTACATAGCAGAAGAATGATGCAGATGTGTTTTACTCCTCATGATGCTCAGGTAAACATATACAAAACCTGTTAGATGGACCATAATTGTGGGTAAAAACCCTAGCTTGACACTTCAGCATATGTGCATATGCCTTGTTTGTTATACCAAGTGGATAAACACAGAGATTGCTTCCTGTGTCTGCCAGGTGCAGTGAAAGTACAAATTTACAGTGGAAAAGTATGGGGTAGGTTTTTTTTTAAAAAACCCAATGTTATAATCCTAGTATTGCACCATGAATCAATCTGAGTATCAAATACTATATTCAGCCATTTCTGGAAAAAACCCATCTATGACCACATGAGGCTTTGAGGGGGCATCTAAACACAAACTACAACATTCATAGAGCTATAAATCCAGATATAAACTCTTAAAAAGCATGTAAGCAAATCATATTCAACAGAAGTTATGTTTCAAATGCTTCTTTATTTTATTATTAGTTTTTTCAGAAAGCATCTAAAAGTGAATTTATTTAACCATACTCAGCTGATAATGCAGCAAGGGGGTGAATAATTCATGCTATAACATGCTGAATGAACTGAAAACAAAAAGTTGGTTGGAAGAAGGCAGAGGAACTTTGTCTTGTAAGAACCAGAACCGAGGGCTCCGTAACCATCTGGCATCTGCTCAGTGTTGTATCTGTGATTAGAAATGCACATGATAGGAACTCAGGGATCTTCTGGATTCTCCATGTAAGGTCCCAGTCAACTGTGGCTACAATGTAACACTGTACTAAGTTACTCTCTGCGCTAAGCAGTCACCTGCATAGGTCCCTTTGTGTGTGCAAGGTAATCGTTCAAACTGTGGATCCTTGGCAATCCCTATGGCTGCTAGATATTTCTGTCCCAATTTCTCAGTTTCCACCATTACACAATCAGTTATACAAGGGATACACTTGGCATATAGACAGTTCATCATTGATTGTGTTAAGTCCAATTTGGCTTTGATGGAAATGTTGATAAAGTTGGTATTAACCAGGATATGATAAGGTGGGCCCAGCTGTGTGTTAAACTGGAAGAATAAGCAGGAAAGACATTGGGGGACTTCTCTTTCCTTTAGAGCACTGGGATCTTTCTTCTCTTTTTAGGTTTTAATCTATCCTTTTCTTTGAGTCTCATCTCTGACACTAAGCATTTGGTGCATAGATGGTTCAGTGGTAGAATTCTTTGAGACTAAGCATTAGCTTCATGGTCGCATATTTTCTTTTGTTTCTCCATGCTCATGCTGTTGTCCTGTTTCTTCTGGAATCACCCAGAGCACATTCAAAGGCTTCTTTAAACTACAAATACATTGTAGCATATGCACTGGAAAAGCATGGCCTTTGCTTAGACAAGGTGTTTAACCTCTCTGCACTTAAATGTTCTCCATTAAAGTGACATATTACTATTATGTTGTTAGCATTAAAATATTAATGCACATGTAATATTTTAAATAGGAATTACTGCTAAATAGATGTTAGATATGGCTTTTTGTTGTTGTTGTAGCAAAGATAGTTAAGTGTTAGATATAGTTTGGTGTGACTGATTTTCGTCCCCTGCACAAAGTTGTAGGTATAGTTTGTGTGACTTAGAACAGAAAACATTTTGCTAATTAAATTATTGTCTCTTAGCTCCAAATCTATCTGGTTTATTATGCTTTGTAATCCAGGAGCTGAGACTCTGAAAGCTACTTTTCTACTTTGCTGATTGTTCTCTTTTGCAAACAGGAGACACTGAAGATCTAGAGAAGGAAGGGGAGGTGGTTGAAGTGATAAACGTGTGAAAACTTTTTTTAAGAGGATGCACAGTGAACCACTAAAATTCACAGGGGTTGTGTTCTTGGAGCACTTTCAAATTGCGAAAACCTGGAAATTTCAGATCTGATCAGAAAATGCCTGATTTTATAGTTTAAATCCTAAATATGCTATGTACTCTGCAGTTGTGTAATTTAATTTATTAAAATACTGTATGCAGGACTATAATTTTTTTTTTTTTTTATTTTTTTTTGTCTTTTTGAGACAGGGTCTCGCTATGCAGTTGAGGCTGGCCTTGAGCTCACTTTTGTAGCCCAGGCTGGTCTCGAACTCACACCAATCCTCCTGCCTCAGCCTCCCAAGTGCTGGGATTACAGGCGTGTGCCACCATGCCCGGCTAGGACTATAATTTAATGAAAATATTATACAGTAGTTCAACCTTCTCCTGAGTGTCTTACACTTTTTCTGACACTTAGTTTCATTTCCCAAAGCCATAGAAGGTGCTGAGCATTTTGATGGCATGTCAGGGATCTTAGGGATTTAAGAAGAATAAAACTGAGAATACTTGAGATAACTACAAGTGGACAGTAACCTGTTAGGATGTGGAATGCTGGTGCATCTGCCAGAGATGAATTTCAGGGCAGCAGCAATCGGCAACAAGGAAAACTCAATAACACTCTCAGATTGGCTACTTGTAGACCTTCCATCGAAAGAATTGTGGAGGATATTATTGGTTTTTGTGAAACTGAGTGGGGTTTCCAGGAATTGTTACTAGTTATGTTCTAAGGAAAAGTCTAGGAAGGAATGGGCTTTATTGTTCTCTACTTAAGATTATCTCTACAGATGGTGTGAGTGTTACACCCTTCTCTGGGTAGAAATGTAAGGGAGGAAAAAGGCTTGCTCCCCACATCTTTTCTCTCGCTTTTTCTGTCTTCTGCCACCTTGAAGTGTTGCCACTGTGCTATGCTACCAAGCCTTGGAGACAGTTGATTATGAACTGAAACCTCCACAAATTGAGTTGAATAAACTTTTCCTTTCTTGATTTTGGGTGTTGAGTATATTGTTTCAGTAATGAGAGAAAAATAACCAAGTCATATAGATAAACCCTTATCAGTGTTACCAAAATAAGGAACTACCCAGATCCTTGGAATTTGAAATGAACAAGGTGAAATCACAACAGATTCTGTCAAAATCCAGAAAATCATTGGTAACTACTTTTAGAACCTGCCGTCTAATAAAACGGAAAATTCAGAAGAAATGGATTTTTAGATACATATGCACTATCAGAGCTGAATCAAGAAAATATAAAAATCCTGAATTATCCAATATTAATGAAATTAAATGATCAGTTAAAAAAATCTACCAACTAAGAAAAGCCCAGGTTTATTCACTGTCAAAGAACTTTAGAAAGATGTAATGGCACTCTTCCTCAAATTAGGATGAGATTCAAAAGGAAGAAAAAGGAAAAGAAGAGAAAAAGGAAGAAGAAAGTGAAGAAGAGGAGAAGAAAAGAAAAAGGAGAAAGAGACGGAGAAGAAGAAAATAAGAGAAGCAGAAGAAAGTGATGACAACGATGATGACATACTCTTAAAGTCATTTCTGGAAGCAAGCATTAACCTGATTCCAAAGCTGAAAACAGACTGTACCAAAAACTACAGGCCAATCTCTTAATGAACATGGACAACAAGACAAAACCAAAAAGAAATAAAACCCCTTAATGACTTGTAGCAAACAATGCAGCAAATCATCAAAAGATTATATGTCATGACTATGATTCATACCAGGGATGCAGGGATGGTTCAGTATATACATATCATTAAATGTAATACACCATATAAGCAGACACAGGGACAGAAATCATGATTGTCTCAGTAGATGTAGAAAAAACATTGACCAAATCCAACATGATAAAAACCTTGAGAATAGATATAAAAGGTGTTGTAGCCAGGGTTTGCAAGGGAAAGCAATTAATGCAGAACACATAATTTATAGGATTATTTTATAATATTCACCCAAAGAGTCAAAAGGTAGAAGAGTGCAGGAGATCTCTCCACACACTAGAGACCCAAAGAATCCAGCTGAGGGTCCTGATCCCATGGCAATGTATGCACAAGTCCAGGTGGAGGTCTACAACCAACAACAATGCCTCATGAAATGCACTGAGAAGGCCCAAAGGTCAGTGGTGGAAGTTCTTTACCACTGGGACAAAGGATCTGCCATCAGTCTGAGGGGTCTTCACTGGAGCTAGGAAGCAATATTCAGATAAGGACTAGAGCTCCCCACAGAAGAACTGGAGCCATCCATTTTCAGGAATAGTGAGGTTCTGAAGTCCTTCAACAATGAGAACAGCCAAGTTCATATTAGGAAAACCAGTGTGACAAGACTCTCCAGGAGATTTGATAGTGAACCATCTTCTCCAGTTTCTTTTTTATGGTGTTCTGGTCATACATTTGCCATTCCAGTATTTGTTATGTTTTATTCTTAGTAATTCTTTGTTACCATGGAAACTTTTCCTTAGTTGATATCTTTGTATATATTAATTAACCTATTCAAATACTATGTGAGGGGCCCGGCGGGATGGCTCAGTGGTCTAAAGCGCCTGCTTGGGAAAGCTTGGGCGGCTGTAGGGACCACGGTCCAATCCCCAGCACCACATGCTGTGCCAGCTCTGCCGTTGGGGCGGGCTCAGCCAGCCATAAAAATGAGTGAATAAACAAATAAAGGTTCTGAAACAAGAAAAAAATAAATAAATTAAAAAAAAAAACTTTTTTTTTTTTTTTTTCAAATACTATGTGAGTACCCTGAATTGATTACAGATGTGTACATTTGATATGCAACATTCTGGCCCCTTAGGTTGGACTCGATTTGAATTTTGGAATATTGCTTTGAAATATTTAATTAATCTTCTGAATACTGTTTTAATTATACTTTTTGTTTCGTGATTCATATTGTATCTCTGACTTACAATCTACTTGCAAGACATGGTAAAATATTTTCTCCTAATATTAGAAATTTAAAAAGAAAAAAAAATATATATATATACAAGAGAGTTAGGATAGATATACAGCTACTTTTAGTTCATTGAGAATAAAAGTTTGTACTAATATTGTTGAGACAAGATAGCAGGTTTGCATCTTCTGAATACTATGAAGACAACAATATGTATGATATTAATTATTATAACCATCCTATTTTTTTTAAAGAATTTTTTATTTTATTTATTTTTTTCTTGTTTCAGAACCTTTGTTTGTTTATTCACTCATTTTTGTGGCCAGCTCAGCCTGCCCCAAGAGCAGGGCTGGTGCAGCATGTGGTGCCGGGGATCGAACCGCGGTCCCTGAAGCTGCCCAAGCTTTCCCAAGCAGGCACTTTAGACCACTGAGCCATCCCGCCGGGCCCTACTAACTTGTTTTGAAACTTTCATTCCTATTTTATCTTTTCTCATGAAAATGAATTAAAAAAAAAGAAAAATATAGACAATATAAACTGCTTGCCCAAACAAAATAAAACCCTATGAAACCCTTGGATCTATTTTTTTTTAAGTTTTTTTTTTATTTATTATTTTTATTCTTGTTTCAGAACCTTTGTTTGTTTATTCACTCATTTTTATGGCCGGCTCAGCCCACCCCAAGATCAGGGCTGGCGCAGCATGTGGTGCCGGGGATCGAACTACAGTCCCTGAAGCCGCCCAAGCTTCCCCAAGCAAGGGCTTTAGACCACTGAGCCATCCCGCCGGGCCCTGGATCTATTTGTGAAAAGCACGTACAGGTTGCTGCTCATGCATTGCAAAGCCCTGTGCTTAGGCTGCGTGGCGAATTCTCCAAGCTGCAACTGATGAGACCTATGAACAAACACCTGATCAAAGTGTGACTAATCATAAGAAAGGAAGTTTACCATGCACATACATATGGGATTAAGGATCTAGAAGGAGAGAAAAAAGGGCATTGAGGGCCAGGCATGTTTGAGGAACAATAAAGAGGCCAGTGAGTTCAAGGAGAGTAGAAAGTAAAAAGTATATAGGGTAAAAGAGTAAATGAGTCTTCAGTTGCTTAGGACTATACTGTATTGTAGGTATTACACATTCATCATCCAATATGGTAGTGACATGCTCTATGTGACTTTAAATTTTTATTTTACTGAATTAAAATTAAATGACATTAAAAATTGAGCTCCTCAGATGTACTAGGCACATTCCAAATGCTCAGTTGCCACATGTGATAACTAGTGGTTGCCATATTGGACAGTATAAATACAGAACATTTTCAACTCCACAGCAAGACCTACTGAACAGAGCTGGTTCTGAGCTTTGTAGGCTGTCATAAAGAAATTTAGAGAAACTATGTGAGCCTGAGAACTAGATACACTACAGGAGATCATCAGCTCTTAAAAAACCAAACTATAATACAGAATTGCCGCTAAGTTGCCATCTTTCCAGTAAATGCCAATCCTTAGGGCAAACTGATGAGTGCTTCCAAATTCTTCCTTGAAATGATTTTAATAGGCTTTCTTGAAAAGACATTTTGTGATCAAACAGTTTTGGTGAAAATTAATTTGGTAGAAATTCCTCATTCACATAATAAATAATAAAAAGATTATTTCTTAATATTTAAAGTTCTTTTCCCCAATCCTAGGAGACTGATTCTAGGGCTTTGCACATGGTAGGAAAGCGTTTTACCATTGAGGTACACCCAAGTCCTCCCTCCTTATTTTTCTTTTCCCTGGATGTGTTTGGTACAGGGTCTCACTACACAGCTTGGACTTGTAGTGATCCTCCTGTTGCAGGCATGTGCCATCAGGCTGCTAGGTGCAGCTGGCTCAGCACAACTGGCAGTGGGGCCTGTGTGGCATGTGGTATTGGACCAGGGATTGAACCCCTGTCTCTGTGCTTGCCTAAGCAGGTGCTTAACCAGTTGAACTGTCTTGCTGGCCCTCCTGCTCTCTTTTTTGAGACAAGATCTCCCTAAATTACCTAGGCTAGCCCAGAACCTACAGTCTCCGTGCCTCCACCTCTGAAATAGATAGATTATAGCCATTTGTTAGCATCAGGATTAATCGTTTCTTAAATTTTTTTTTTAGGATTAGTTGATTTTTTTTTTTTTTTTTTTTTGTCTTTTTGAGACAGGGTCTCCCTATGCAGTTCAGGCTGGCCTTGAGCTCACTTTTGTAGCCCAGGCTGGTCTCGAACTCGCACCGATCCTCCTGCCTCAGCCTCCCAAGTGCTGGGATTACAGGCGTGCGCCACCACGCCCAGCTGATTAGTTGATTTTTGATCAATTGTTGCCAATGTTTTTCACTAATTTGGAGGAAAGCAGAGTTTGTTACTGGGGGCCTTACATAGAAAAAGAAAATGCTAATGTAAACTGTGAGTCTTCGACATTAATCACATGCAGTGTTTCTCATTGAGAGTAAAATTGAGCAATTAATATGTGCCTGGAAACAGCTAATTACTTCACAGATGTTAACCTATTTATTATTCAAAAATCCCTAAGAAGTGGATACTATTACTTAGCCCATTTTCAGAGGAAGAGGAAAAGTACAAAAAGGTTAAATAACTAACAAAGAAGGAAGATGTAAATGTAACAACCTAATAAATGATGGGTCTGTAATGGGAGATTTGCTAGTCTGGCTTTCAAGTCTGTAGGCTTAACAACTATATTTTACCTTTCAGTATTTGTCTGTCTGTCTGTCTGTCTGTCTGTCTGTCTATCTATCTATCTATCTATCTATCTATCTATCTATCTATCTATCTGAATGTATTTAGTTGTTATGGGGTTTCACCACATAGCTCGGACTCATGGGAATCCTCCTGCTTTCACCCTCTGTAGTGCTGGGATTACAGGTGTGCACCACCATGCCCAGATTTTGGCCTGCTCAGCCTGTCGAGGGGGCAGGGTTGGCATATCGTGTAGTTCCAGGGCTCTAACCATGGTCCCTGCACTTTGCTTAAGCAGGCATTTTAGTCTGCTGAGGTATATTGCCAGCTTATATTTGGAAGCAATATTTTGTGTGCCTTTGAATACCTACTAAGACCAAATAAAACATTGTTCCCACAGTTTGGGAAATACAGTACTAAGAGTATTTAGACTTATTTTTTTCACAACCTAAATGAACTATGCCAAATAAAACTATATGAAAATTACCTGTGCACATTTAAAAATATTCCAGTTCTAAGTTTATTGTTTTTGTATCCTATTGAGATTTTTTAAAAAGGATAGGCTGATGGCCATGATGCCATGCATCTATAATCACATCTCCTTGAGAGGCTGAGGCTGGAGGAGTCCAAGACCACTTAGCGAATTAAAAAAGGCTCAAGTTGTAGCTCAGTGTTTGAGTGCTTGCGTACTTGCTTAATATACATGAGACCTTGGGTTTAACCCTCTGTACAAAAGAAAAAAGCTCTGGGTATGTTATCCTCAAATTGTATTTACTTGTTAATTCCTGTAGTTTGATAACGGTGTCAATAATACAACTTTACCAATCATTGAACGTAAATTATGATTTGTACGTTTACCAAAACAAAGTTCTGGTATCCATAACGTTTTTTTTTTTTTTTTTTTTTTTTTTTTTTTTGTCTTTTTGAGACAGGGTCTTGCTGTACAGTTCAGGCTGGCCTTGAGCTCAGTTTTGTAGCCCAGGCTGGTCTCGAACTCTCACCGATCCTCCCGCCTCAGCCTCCCGAGTGCTGGGATTGCAGGCCTGCGCCACCACGCCTGGCTCCATAACTTTTATTTTTATTTATTTATTTATTTATTTTTTAAAAATTTTATTTATTAATTTTTTTCTTGTTTCATAACCTTTATTTGTTTATTCACTCATTTTTATGGCCGGCTCAGCCCGCCCCGAGGGCAGGGCTGGCGCAGCATGTGGTGCCGGGGATCAAACCGCAGTCCCTGAAGCCACCCAAGCTTTCCCAAGCAGGGGCTTTAAACCACTGAACCATCCCGCCGGCCCTCCATAACTTTTAAATCTGTATATTTTCTCCATTCGAGATGGTTATAATTAATTGTCATTTACTTGGTAAATAGCCAACTTTAATCTTTTAGAGAAAATAATAGAGAATAGCTAATACAGAAAACAGTTGGATTTACTTATCACAACAGACACTCAAATGCACGAGGACAAAAATAATTATTAAAATTTTAAAGGCATGCATAGTACTTCCCATCTGTAATCCTAGGATTTAGGAGACAGGAGGATGCTTGTGAGTTCAAGGCCATCCTGGGCTACATAATGAATTGAGGGCCAGGCTAGACTACATAGCACACCGCTATCTCAAAAAAATAAAGAGAAAAACCTGAAAAATAAAATAAAATTTAAAAATCAACGAAGCTGCAAGTGCATGCAATTTAAATATCTAACATATAGGTGTGAATAATTTATATATTATTAAATTTATATGATTTTGGGGCCCTGGCAGGATGGTTCAGTGGTCTAAAGTACCTGCTTAGGAAAGCTTAGGTGGCTGCAGGGACCACAGTTCAATCCCCAGCACCACATGCTGCGCCAGCCCTGCCCTTAGGGCAGGCTGAGCCAGCCATAAAAAGAAATAAATAAACAAACAAAAGTTCTAAAACAAGAAAAAAAATTCTAAAAAAAAATTATATGATTTTAATTTTTAATTTTTTAAAGAATACAACATAGTAAGACAGAATTATAAATGATACAAAATTTTACTAAAGTAATAGGAATTCAATAATGGTTGCTATATTGCATAATGTTATCTTAAACTTATAAGAAATTAAAAGAAATAATAAAGGAAAAAATATAAAAAAAGAAAATTTTAAGCATTAGCTTCTCCTTTCAAAAGACCAGCATAAATCAGCAGTATAATTATCCAAATTATCCTGTATCTATATATATGTGTATATACATATCCTACATATATGTACATATATATATGTATGTCTTCTTTCTTTTGTCATTTTCCTTATCCCAACTTCTCATTCCCATTGAATAAATTCTTTCCCTTTTACAATATCTATTGTACCTTTCAGATTATGTTTACTCTTTCATGGTTCTCATACTAGTGACAACATAATGTGTGCACATGTGGGTCTGCTTTATTTCACTTACTAATACAATCTCCAGTTGCAACCATTTATCTACATAAGACTGAAATTAATCTTTTTTTTTGAGGCTTAAAATAGAATATTTATTGGGAAAGAAAGCTTCTGTCCAAGAGGGGGAAAAAAGGGGAGTCCTAGTGGGTTGCCCTCCATATTTATCTTTTTTATAGTTGAGTAATACCCCTTTATATAAAAGTATATCTTTTTTATCCATTCCTCAGTTGATGGGCATTTGGGTTTCCAAGATTTAGTTTTACACTGCTATAAACATGGGTACACATATATTGCTATGGTGTGATGATTTCAGTTCTTTTGGAAAAATACCCTGGAGGAAATAGCTGGCTTGAATGGTACTTCTAGTCCTAGATTTTTTTAAAAAATGTATTTAGTACAGGATCTATAGGGTCTCACTGTATAGATTGGAGTTGTGCTGATTCTCCTATTTTCAGCCTCCCAAGCACTGGGATTACAGGTGCTCACCATCACACCTAGTCTCAATCTCTGTCTCAGAGAACCCTGGGGGCAGGGCTAGCACGGCATGCTGGGGATCAAACCCTGGCCACTGAGCTCTGCCTAAGGAGGCCCTTTAGTCGACTGAGCTATCTGGCTGGCTATAAATCCTAGCTTTTTGAAGAATCCCCATACTGATTCTGTAATGGCTGCACTAGCCTGCACTCCTACCAACAGTGGAGAAGGGTTCCCTTTTCCCCACAGCTCCTCCAACATTTGTTTTTGGTTGACTTCTTCATGATAGCCATTCTTTCTGGCATGGTATGTCAGCATTATTTTAATTCGCATCTCTTAAATGACCAAGGATGTTGATCATTTTTCATGTACTTATTTGCCATTTGTATCTCTTCATTTCTGAAGTGTGTATTCATCTCAGATGCCCATTTATAGATTGGGTCTTTGAGTTTTGGAGGCCTGAAATTTTAATTCTTTATATGTTCTAGATATAAATCTTTTGTCTGAAGGACAGTCTGCTATAATTTTTTCCTAATTTGTGGGTTTTCTTTTTTACTTTATTGATTTCTTTTGACATGCAGAAACTTTTAAAAAGATGAGAATCCCACTTGTTGATTCTTCAAAGTTTTTCCCATGCAGTTTGACTTTTGTTCATAAACTCTCTACCTACCCTTATATCTTTAAGATGCTTACCTACTTTCTCTTCTGGAAGATTTAATGTTTCCGTTTTTATATTTAAAACTTCGATTCATTTTGACTGTAGTTTTGTACATAGGGATAGGTGCATGGGTGTATTTTAAGCCTTTAGCATGTGGAAAGCCAGTTTTTCCACACCGTTTATTAAAAAGGCTATCTTTTTCTAGTGAATGTTTTTAGCTCCTTTGTCATAGATCAAGTGGCTGAGTATGTTTGTAGTTGTGTCTGCATATTCTAATCTGTTCCATTGATCCTCAGGTCTGTTTCTTTGCCAGTACCATAATGATTTTATCACAGTAGCTTTGCAGCATAATTTGAAGTCACGGATTGTGTTGCCTCCTGCCTTTGTATGCCAGGATTCCTTTTTTTTTTCTTTTAAATTTAATTTAATTTAATTTTATTTTTCTTGTTTCAGAACCTTTGTTTGTTTATTCACTCATTTTTATGGTGGCTCAGCCCACCCCGAGGGCAGGGCTGGTGCAGCATGTGGTGCCGGGGATCGAACTGCGGTCCCTGAAGCCACCCAACCTTCCCCAAGCAGGTGCTTTAGACCACTGAGCCATCCCACCAGGCCCTTTTTTGTCTTTTTGAGACAGGGTCTCACTATGCAGTTGAGGCTGGCCTTGAGCTCACTTTTGTAGCCCAGGCTGGTCTCGAACTCGCACCGGTCCACCTGCCTCAGCCTGCCAGGATTACTTTTGCTGTTCTAGGTCTCTTCTCATTCCAGAAGAATTCTAGTGATGTTTTCTCTATCTCTTTGAGGTATGCTACTGGTATTTTAATCAGTACTATATTGAATCTGTATAACAATTTTGATAATATTGCCATTTTTATAATGTTTGTTTGTATCAGTTACTTTTTACTCATTGCTGGGACAAAATAGGCAACACCCAAAATTAAAGAGGGAAGGTTTGTTTAGCTCACAGTTTGTGGAAGTTTCAGCTGGTTCCCAGGCAGAGTGGTACATGGCAGAGAGCAAAGGGAGGGGCAGCAGCTATGGCTCCTAGCTAGCCTCCCTCCCCTCCTTATATTATAAACATGCTACCCTGGAGTGGGGGTATTTGATCCAGGGTTCCATGTGCTGATCTGGTCCCTCAACAATGTCCATGCCCTCCTCTTAAACAAGATGAGGATGTTTCACACTAAGAATCCTAGTTCTTTGCTGAGTCACTTAATTAAACTGCTAAACTTTTCAAGTCAAGTCATTGTATGAATCAGTACATCATTTTTCCTATCCATGAGCAAAGAAATATCTTCTTTTTCTCCCTCTCTCTTCCTCCCTCCCCTGCCTCTCTCTTTAGTACAGGGTATACAAGGCCTATATGGTCTCATTATGTAGATTGGCCTTGTAGTGATTCTCCGATTTGCAGCCTCTCAAGTGCTGGGATTACAGGCTTGTGTCACTACGCCCAGTCTCAGTCGGTTCTCCGAGAGTGGGGCTGGCATTACACACCTGGGATTGAACCTTTGGCCACTGCACTCTGCCTCATCAGGTGCTTTAGTCTGCTGAGCTGTCTGGCTGTCCCTCTTTCTGTTTTCTAAAATCCTCTTTGATTTCTTTTTTCAGAGTACTGTAATTTTCACTGTATAAATCTTTTACTTTGTGAGATTGATACCTAAATATTTCATTCTTTCAGGTATTATTGTGAGAGGCATGTTTTCCATAAATTCATTCTCCGTGTATTCATTTTGTATAGAAATGCTATTGAGAAGTTGGGGAGATAGCTTCATGGCATAAGTGCCTGCCTAGCAAGCACAAGGTTCTGAGTTCAATCCCCAGTACTACATGCTGTGCCAGCCCCAGAACCTGGGGAGTCCCTAGAACCAGGCATGGTGGTACACACATGTAATCCCAGCACTAGGAAGGCTGAGACAGGAAGATCACTATCGGTCCAAACTACATTGTGAGACCCTGTATCAAAAAATAAGATAAAATAAAGAAATGTTATTGCTTTTTGAGTATTGCCTTTGAATCATGCTATGCTACTGAATTTGGTTATTAAATCTATAAGTCTCTTATGTCATCTGTAACTAGATAATTTCATTCTTTCCTTTCCAATTATTATTCCTTTTATTTCTTTCTCTTGTCTAATTTTTCTGGCTAATATTTCCAGACCTACATTTATTGTAGTGACAGTGGACATGATTGTCTTGTTCTTTATTTTATTTTAATTTTTATTTTTTGTAGAACCGGGGATTGAACTCAGGCCCTTGGGCTTGCCAGGCAAGCACTTTTTGTACTGAGCTATCTCCCCAGCCCTTGTTCTTCATTTTAAAATGGTTGTTTATTTGTTTTTTGCGGTACTGGGGATCGAACTCAGGACCCTGCACTTAGCCAGGCAAGTGCTTATTCTACTAAGCTATCTCCTAGCCCACCTTCATTTTAAAATGAATGGTTAATTTTTGTCCATTTAGTATATTGTTGGCTGTTGGTTTGTCATAGATGGCTTTTATCAAGTTGAGGTAAAGACCATCTATTCTGATTTTCCATAATGTTTTTATCATGAAGGAGTGCTGGACTTTGTCAAAAGCTTTTTCTGTATATATTGAGATGATCATGTGGTTTTTGTTTTTGGTTCTGTTGATATGGTGTATTGCATTTATATATTTATCTATATTAAACCATCTCTGCATTCCTGGGATGAATCCCACTTGGTTGTGATGTATAGTCTTTGTGATGATTTGCTGCATTCTGTTTGTTTTTTACAGTATTGGGGATTGAATTCTGGTCCTTCCTTGTGCTTACCAGGGAACCACTTATTCTATTGAGCTATCTCCCTGGCTCAAAATTAGTGAAGATGTTTGCTAGTACTTTATTGAGGCTTTTTGCATCTATGTTTATTAGGGAGATTACCTGTAGTTCTCTTTTTTGGTTGGGTCCTGTTCTGATTTTGGTATCAGAGTAATACTTGCCTCCAAGAATGAGTTTGTGAGAATTGCTTCTCTTTCAATTTCATGATGAGTTTGAAAAGAGTTGGCATTAGATCCTCTCTTAAGTTTTTTGTATAATTCAGCTGTCACTCCATCAGGACCTGGTCTTTTCTTCATTGGTAGGTTTTTGATTACATTTTCAATTTTGTTGACTGATACTGGGCTATTCAAAAATTTTTTAAGTGTATTTGGTAAAGGGTCTCACTATGCAGCTCGGACTTATAGTGATCCTCCTGTCTTAGTCTCCTTAGTGGGGCCTGGCAGGATGGCTCAGTGGTCTGAAGCACCTGCTTGGAAAAGCTTGGGCGGCTTCAGGGACCATGGTTAGATCCCCGGCACCACATGCTGTTCCAGCCCTGCCCTCAGGGCAGGCTGAACCGGCCATAAAAATGAGTGAATAAACAAACAAAGGTTCTGATACAAGAAAAAAAAAAAACAACAAAAAAAAACTTAGCCTCCTTAGTGCTAGTATTACAGGTATATACCACCATGCCCGGTTTTAGGGCCACCATGGCTCACCAAGGCTGGTGTGGAATGTGGTAACGGGGTCAAGCCCTAGTCCTTGCACTTAACAGTCAGGTGCTTAAGACTGTTGAGCTATCTCCCTAGCCCATAATTTTTATACCTTCTTAATTCATCTTTGGTAGTTTGTGTGTATCTAGGAATCTGTCAATTTCTTCTGTGTTTTCTATCCTGTCAGAGTAAAGATTTTGGAAATAGATGTTGATGATCTTTTGAATTTCTATGAGGCTTGTAGTGATTTCATCCTTTTCACTCTTTATTGCATGAATTTGAATTTTTTCTTTCTTTTTGATAAGGTTGGCTAGGGGTTTATCAAATTTATTATTCTTAAAAAATTTATTATTCTTTTAAAGAACAAACTCTTCAACTCATTAATTCTTTGTATTGTTTCCTTCATCTCCATTGCATTCATTTCTGCTCTGATCTTTATAATTTCCTGCCTTCTTTGGGCATTGGGCTTGACTAGCTCTTCTTTTCTAGGAGCTTGGTCAGATAATATGCATGGGATAATTTCAATTCCTTTGCATTTATACAGGTTCTGTGTGCTAGCATATGGTCTATTTTGGAGAATGCCCTGTGTGCAGCTGAGAAGAATGTGTATTCTGATGCTGTAAAGGTCTGCTAAATCCATTTCTTTACTAGTATGGTTTAGTTCTCTTATTTCTTTGCCAATTTTTGCATAGTTGATCTATCTCTTTGTGTCATGGCATAGTAAAGTCCCCTAGTACAATTCATTTGATTTTTTTCATATCTGTTAAAATTTGTCTTATATAGTTGAGTGCTCCTACATTGAGTGCATATATATATATAAAATTGCCATCTCTTCTTCTTGCAGTTTTCTTCTAACAAGTATGTAGTGATCTTTTCTTTCTATCTTTTAATCATGCTTGGTTTGAAGTTGACATTGTCAGCAACCAGAATAGATACCCTTCCTTTTTTTATGGGTTCCTGTTGCATGGAGTATTGTTTTCTATCATTTGACTTTTGATCTATGAATTTCTTTTTGAGTTAAATGTGTTTCTTGTATGCAGCATATTGTTGGATTTTGTTTTTTGATCCAGTCTGCCAGTCTCTTCTTTTGATTGGTGAGTTAAGGCCATTTACATTGATGGTTATAACTGATATATGTTGGTTTATCTTTGTGATGTTGTTTTTTTAAAGTTTTTTTTTTATTTTTATTACTTTTAATAAGAGATAACATTGAGACAGTTTCAAAACACATTGATAGGACAGTCAAAATATTGATACAAGGCATATTGTTGTCTTCAGAGTAGTTCAGAATACAAGATGCAGACATGGTAACTTTTCTAAACACTATTGGTACAAATATTTCTTCTCACTGAACTAAGAGAAAGTAGTTATTTAGATAGAGCAAAATTCTATAATAGTAGTGAGTTATCAACTGGAAATGTCAGAAGCTGTTAACTTGAGACTTTTATAGCTCAGCATACTAATCTAGCTTTACTTTTTATGCCTCATGGTTAAACTTTTCTGCCGGGTGGTTAAGTCCAAGTTTAAGCAAGACCTATATAAAAAAAACATATAATTTTCTTATCTGACAAGGTCAGTCAGATGCCCTCAGAGTTTACCTTGAAACCATGTATAGTGTTTTGTAGAACTTCTGTCACTGTCAGTCATCTGGATGCGTCATGGGCATTGCTTGACCAGTTTGCTCTCTGTGAAAGCCTGAGAGAATGTTTTCTCTCTAGGTGACTCTTCTTAGGCACACTGTACATTGTCAATGCCTTTCCTCTGTGGCTCTGTAATCTCCTTGAACAGAAAATTTGGGACATCACTGAGTTATAGGATGTTACAGTATAGGTTCTCTTATGTCCTGAGTCCTCACTGACCTTGAAGGGCTAGGGCCAAAATATTGGCTAACCTTGTAGTCCTTCTTTTTCTCTAATTTTTGGTCTGCAAACTTCACATTCTTAACCTTCCAGAAGAGAAGCTCAGTGATACTATTACTCTATAACATAGATATTTGAGCTTATTATCACTATCTTTGTAAATATCAAATGTCTTAGACTTAACATGGAACTGGTATTTTCCTTCAATCATTTATATTCTAATAAGTCTCTATGGAATGTGATTTAAAAAACTGTTGCACTTTTTTACACGGAGATTTAGACATCTAAGCATAT
Organism: Myocastor coypus; assembly: GCA_004027025.1. Classification (NCBI taxonomy): domain Eukaryota; kingdom Metazoa; phylum Chordata; class Mammalia; order Rodentia; family Myocastoridae; genus Myocastor; species Myocastor coypus. The sequence goes on from PVJA010022871.1 coordinate 21,972, forward strand.
ACAAAATTGTAGCAGGTCAAGTTGGGTATGGTGGTGCATGCCTGTAATCCCGGCCCTTGGGAGGCTGGGGCAGGAGGATCGATGTGAGTTCAACACCAGCCTGGGCTACAGAGGTGAGCTCAAGGACAGCCTGTACTGCATAGTGACATCCTGTCTGATAAAGACAAAAAAAAAAAAAAAAAAAAAAAAAGTAGCAGGTCAATCCTTTGGCATTTTTCCTTGTCTCATTTTGTCTTTAATTACTCTTTTTTGTTTTCTTTTAAAACAAACATTTACTTGAGAGAGTATAGCAGTAATTGAAATTACATTGAAAGAAGCACACATCTAGAAGACCAGAAGACAAGCATTCCAAGCATGATTTTAGTGTTACACATTGCTACTGTGAGTGTCAAAAACTAGGACCATGGTCTAATTCATCCTGTGTACATAGTGAATGGTTTTTCCCCTGCCAAGTTTCCTAACTTTTATGCTTACTCTTTGTTGTTTCTCTTTTTATTTCTTCTTTTGTGTTCTTACACTAGGGAAATTATACAATCGTTTTTTTTTTTTTTTTTTTTTTTTTTTTTTTTTTGGAAATTTTTTTTTTTTTTTTTTTTTTTTTTTTTTTTTTTTGTCTTTTTGAGACAGAGTCTCGCTATGCAGTTGAGGCTGGTCCTGAGCTCACTTTTGTAGCCCAGGCTGGTCTCGAACTCGCACCAATCCTCCTGCCTCAGCCTCCCGAGTACTGGGATTACAGGCGTGCGCCACCACGCCCGGCTAGATTATACAATCTTTACACATGTAGGTCTGATTTATTTCACTTGCATGTATATCTTCAAGATACACCCACTTATATATGAAGTCTTCTAGTTTATCATTCTTTATAGCTGAATAATATTCCATTGTATAAAAACACCACATCTTTTTCAACCATTCTTCAGATGATGGGCATTAAGGTTGTTTCCATGATTTGGCTATCACAAATTGTGCTGCTATGAACATAGGTGGACAAACATTACTATAATGTTTTCAGTTCTTCTGGGAAAATTCCTAGTAGGGGAATAGCTGGATTGAATGGGATTTCCAGTTCTAGTTTTTATGTTTTTTTTGTCTTTTTTGAGATAGGGTCTCGCTATGCAGTTCAGGCTGGCCTTGAGCTCAGTTTGTAGCTGAGGCTGGTCTCGAACTCGCACCGATCCTCCTGCCTCAGCCTCCCAAGTGCTAGCATTACAGGCGTGCGCCACCACGCCCGGCTCACCTCAGTTCTAGTTTTTTAAGGAGTCTCCTCACTGCTTTCCATAATGGTTGCACCGGTCTGCAGTCCCACGAACAGTAGAGCAGGGTTCTGTTTTCCCCATAGCCTCTCTAATATTTGTTGTTGGTTGATTTCTTCATATGTCATATATTTTTCTGTTGTAGGATCTCTACTTTCTCTTCTGCTTAATTGCTTGTTCTGCCTGACGGTTTTGTTCTGTTGTTCTTGAAGTCGGAGTCATTTTTATCTTTCTGAAATACCTGTCAGTACTCTTTGGAGGGTTGTTTTGATTGTCATGAATTTCTTTAGTTCTTTGTCATGAAAGTATTTTATTTCTCTATTATTATTATTATTATTATTATTATTATTATTGTATTTACTATAGGTCTACAGAGTCTACAGGGTCTAATTGTGTAGATTCTATTTCTGCTGTTTTCAGCCTCCCAAGTGCTGGAATTATGTGAGTGTGTAACCACGCCCAGTCTCAATCTCATGTCAGTGTGCCCCGGGGGTGGGGCTGGAGCCAGCATAGCCTGCTTTGATCAAATGTAGGTTCTCCCAACTGTCTTCTAGGTGAGGATGGACAGCTGGGACTCAGAAGCACACCTGTGTTTTGGAGGAAGAGTCTTGCTATGCAGTTCAGGTTGCTCCTCTTGAACTCACTGTATACCTCAGGCTGGCCTTGAACTCACAGCAGGTCTACTGTGTCAGCCTCCAAAATGCTGTGATTATAGGCACGGGCCACCATGCTTGGCTGTTTTAATTGTATGTATGTATGTATGTATGTATGCATGTCTTTTTGAGACAGGGTCTCACAATGCAGTTCAGGCTGGCTTTCAGCTCACTTTTGTAGCCCAGGCTGATCTCGAACTCACATCGATCCTCCTGCCTCAGCCTCCCAAGTGCTGGGATTACAGGCATGCGCCACCACACCCAGCTTAATTTTATTTTTGATACAGAGTCTTGCTATGTAGCTCAGCCTAGTTTTGAATTCACTGTATAGTCCAGGTTGGCCTCAAACTCACAGTGATTCTCCTGCTCCAGCCTCCCAAGTGCTGGGATTACAGATGTGTGCTCTCATACTGGGCACTGTAAAATTTCAAATGCATTATTTTTCTGCATTTATGACAAACTCATGAGATTAGTACTGATCTCTCAGCCTATTGGTGCTTGCATACTCTTCCTCTAATAGCCTTTGTGAGAGGGGAGGAATGAATGAAAACCACAAAAGGACTTTGTTCCTATTAAAATATCAGTGTTTGTAATAGTAAAAGTATGACTTTCAGGGCTGGGGAGATAGCTCCGAGGCACAAGTGCCTGCTGGGCAAGTGCAAGGTCGCGAGTTCAAACCCTGGCCCCCCCCCCCAAAAAAAAAGTATGACTGTCATATGCAATATGAAATAGCAAATTAACACACATCAAAAAGTATAACACATTGATCAATGACCTAGTGAAATTATAATTAGTTCAGAATATTGAATAATTTTCACAGTACAGAGAATTATTATTTTTTGAGGCAGGGTCTCATGCCTGGCAATGCTAGGAGTTGAACTCAGGGTCTTTGAACTGGGTTACATCCCTTTTAAAAATATTTTTTATTTTGATAAAGGGTCTCACTAGACTGAGCTAGAACTTGCAGTCTTCCTACTTCAGCTTCCCACAGTACTGGGTTTAGAGATAAGCACCACCATACCTAGACATAAATTAATTGTTTGTTGGTACCAGGAACCTTATACTTATCAGGTAGGTGCTGCACTATTAAGCTATATTCCTGGCCCCAGAAATTAATTTTATTTATTTATTTATTTATTTATTTATTTATTTATTGTGGGACCGGGGTGCAAACTCACGACCTTGCACTTGCCCAGTAGGCACTTGCGCCTCAGAGCCATCTCCCCAGCTCCCAGAAATTATTATTATTATTTTTTTGCTTAAAATCCTACAATTTATTTATTTTTATTTTTATTTTTATTTTTTTTTTTTAGAAATTAATTTTTAAATAGTTGCCAAACTGGCTTTTCCATGAGAGATAGAGGGGAAAAAAAAAAAGATAAGTCAATTGTTCTGTTATCTGGAAAGAATCACCTGTCTATCTATAGTTAAGTTTTTTTTTTTAACTTTATTTATTTATATTATGGCTGGCTCAGCCTGCCCTAGGAGTGGGTCTGGCACAGCATGTGGTGCAGGGGATCATACTATGGTCCCTGTGGTTGCCTAAGCAGGTACTTTAGACTACTAAGCTATCTCACTGGTCCCCCATTTGTCTATGTATAGACAAGAACAGGCCAGGTTAAAAAAAAAAAGAATAGGCCTTATACTCCAAGCCCTCACAAGAAAAAACAACTTTATATTATTTGTTCTCTAGAAGGTTTTCCATATATAAGACTAAATTTGCCTTCCTAGGTATGCTACCCATGGGCCTGTGGATAGATTCTCATAGCCCTGGTATTGATACAAAGATTTTTGCTTTTAAACTGAAGATAATTGAAATTCAACAGATACAGAAAAAAGTAATTTCTAGGAGTTTCCATAGTCAGACTAAAAATAGTAACTTTTCGGAAATAAGACTGCTATGCATTCCCCCCAGTTATTTAACATAAGAGAGTATGTATGCCTAAATCAACCTACTAAGCCTTCTGCCTTTAAAGACTCCACAGCTTTCCTATCTCCAGGGTGGGTCTACTCCTAGGAGGAAGAGTAAGATAAGGCTACCATAAATACCCTTTTCAGGGAGTTTTACAGCCCTAAATAAGATGGAAAGACCGCTTGTACTTATATAGATAAACATTGTCACAAAATTTATTTTCCTTTCCTTCTAGAAATCCATTTGTCTTTCCTAAAGAAACTTATTAACATCAAAACTGTTTCTTCCTGCTACCATTTCCTACTAGATAGATATATAAGCTTTTAACTTTTCACGTTTAGTAAATCATCTAGTTTTTTGTTAGCTCCGGTAAGCATACTATAAATTTTTCACTGTTTACATGTCAGTTTAATTTGCATGCTCCTAGGGTATATATAAAAGTTTGACCTCCCCTACGTGCTTAAACCACCACATTAAGTCTTTTGCCTTTCAAGATTGTACCCTGCTTTTGTATCTTCAGGACTGTTGTATGTTGAAGTTCTGTGCTTGCAACATACATACCTTTTTACTCAGCCAAAAGAATAAGGGACAGATAATGAGGGTGAAAGAGTACATTACATCAAGATTGGTTAGGAAAAGTTAGGTTGTCTGTTCATTTTTATTTAATAAGCTATTTCCTATTTAAAACCCAAGTGCCCAAGCAACAGTCTTTACACTGTCAATATCTACGAACATTTGCAAAAAATAAAAATAATAAAAATCTGAGAAAACAAGGCAACACAATACCTCCCCAAATCCCTAACTGCCCCAAAGCAAATCAAAAAGGTTTGGAGGAGGAAAATAGGAGAAGCCACACACCATAATACGTGAAAGGATAACAGAGGAGGTTAGAATACACACTAAAAAGGTGCTGGATAGGATTACAGACAGTATAACTAAAGAGATAATGGAAGTAATAACCAAAATGATACAGGAGATCTCAGAGGACAGTTATAAAAAGCGAGGTGAGCTAAACAAAATGATACACTAGACAAATTACTATTGAGCAAATAGAGTCCTTGAACAGATTTAAATCAGAAGACTAAAAGTTACTTTGAAAGTATAGAGAGCAGATAGATGCAAGTAGTGTGAGGACAGAATTTCAGAACTAGAAGACAATGATGCCTTCAAAGACCTAGTGCTCAAAAATACCTTAAGAGCAAAAAAATGTGAAAAGTTGTCCAACACCTATCAGATGGTAAAAAGCAGACCAATTTTTTTCTTTGCGGGAGGAAGAGTCTACAGGGTGTTCAGGGTCTTACTACTAGATGGGGCTTTTATTGATTTGCCTCCCAAGAGCTGGGATTACAGCGGGCCACCACACCCAGTGTCAATCGCTGTCTCAGCACACCCTGGGAGTGGGTCCAGGGCCTACACAGTAGGCCGGGGGATAGAATCCCCAGTTTCTGTGCCTTCTTGGAGGTACTTATGTGCTGAGCTATTTGGCCGGCCCTCAAAATCATAATTTAAAAAAATCTTTTAGAAAAAATTATCTTTTAGCTGAGTTGCGATGCATGCCTGTAATTCCTTTAGGAAGAAGACAAGAGGAGTGCAAATTCAAGTATCCCCAGACCACTGTTCTTTCTTTCCTTTTTTAAAATTATTTTTTCTTATTTATTTATTGTATTGTTATTTATTGTAGTGTTTTTTAGTAAAGCCAACACAGAACAGATGAAGCAAATGGCCATCAGTAGTCTCAACATCAACATGAGCTTCGATCATGGTCTGCCATTTTTTGACCATGGCACACATTTCGTAATGGGTGAGGTCCATGCCATGGAAGTTAGGCAATTTTTGCCCTGAACATCTGCAGTGATTAGCTTGAATTTTCTAAAGGCAGCTTCATCATTCTGCAGATCAGTGTGGCTCACTTCAAACATATGACCTTTGAGCCCATCAGATGCAATTTTGGTTTCTTGAGTTCTGGTGATGAGTGTTTTTCCAGTATTTTTTATGTTGAACAAAGCAGTCACCTTCACATCATACTAATCTTTTAGAGGATGCATGCAAAATTGGAAGAAGAAAGAAAAAAGAAATATCTAAGAAATTAAGAAGAGAAAAAGGACAAAGAATTGAAAAAAGGAGACACAATAGAATTGGCATTAATTATTCCTTTCCGTAAACCAGCAGAAATCCACAGTACAGTTATATAAATAATCCTGCCTACATACATAGATATATCTCTTTCCCCCACTCCCTCTCCTGTTCTTCTCTTTGACTCAGTAGTTCCTTCCTTTTGAACAGGTTTATTCCCTTTTCTGAATATCTACTATACTCTCCAGATTTTATTTTCTCTTTCAGGATCTCACACTAAGGAGACAATATGATGTTTGCACATGCAGGTCTGATGTGTTTCACTTAAAGAGAATGGTCTCTAGTTGCATCCATTTACCTATGAAAGCCTCTAATTAATCCTTTTTTTAAATAGCTGAATAATACTATGTTGTGTGATGCTACTGTATCTTCTTTATACATTCTTCAGTGGATGGGAATTTGAGTTGCTTCCAAGATTTAGCTGTGACAAATTGTGCTGCTATAAACATGGGCACACATGTGTAGCTGTGGTAATGATGTTTTTAGTTCTTATGGAAAAATACTGAGGAGGGGAATAGCTGTGTTGAATGGGACCTGCAATCCTAGTTTTTGGAGGAATCTCCACACTGATTTGCCTAGTGGTTGTACCAGTCTGAACACCAATTGTGGAGAAGGGTTTCTTTTTCCCCAGAGCCCTTCTAGCATTTGTTATTGGTTGATTTCTTGATGATAGCCATTCTTTCTGGGGTGAGCTAGAGTGTTAGTGTTTTATTTTGCATCTCTTGAATAACCAATGATGTTGAACATTTTTTCATATATTTACTTGCCATTTTTATTTCTTTCTCTGAGAAGTATATATTCATCTCAGATGTCCATTTTTGGATTAGGTCTTTCAATTTGGAGGCCTGATTAAAAAAAATTCTTTTTTTTTTTTTTTTTTTTTAAGTTTCACAACACTTTAGTAGTACATTTGCAATAATTGACACATTGCATATTGTCCTCACAATAGTAATACAGAGCACAGGGTGTGGACATGATACATTTTCTAATTAATATTGGTAAGGAAAGAGGAAAAAAGAAGAAAACAAATTCTTCTCTTTGAACTAGAGGAAGTAGATGTATATATAGTCCAATGTTCATAATTGCAGTGGGTTACCGGTGAAATTGGCAATGTTGGAGGTTGTTGATTTAAGCCTCTTATACCTCATCATACTAACCTAGTTCTGCATTTTATGTCTCGTAATTAAGCTTTTCCACTGGGTGATCAAGGGCAAATTAAAACAAGACCTGTATATGGGGCCCAGCAGGATGGCTCAGTGGTCTAAAGCGCCTGCTTAGGAAAACTTAGGCAGCTGCAGGGACCGTGGTTCGATCCCTGGCACCACATGCTGTGCCAGCCCTGCCCCCAGGGCAGGCTGAGCCAGCCATAAAAATAAGTAAATAAACAAGCAAAAGTTCTGAAACAAGAAAAAAAATAAATAAAAAATTCTAAAAAAACCCCAAACAAAAAAGAAAAAGCAAGACCTGTATAACAAAACATTTGTCTATTGTATCTTCCCAGGTCAAATCCCCTCAGGATTGACTTTGGAACCATGTACAGTGCTTTGTAGAACTGTTGTCAGTGTCAGCCTTTGGGATGAGTCACGGCCATTGCTTGACCAGTTTGCTTTCTGTGAAAGCCTGAGAGAATGTTTTTCTCTGGGTGACTCTCCTTAGACACACTATACTTCATTTATCTCTTTCCTCTGTGGCCCTGTAATCTCCGTGACCAGAAAATTTGGGACACCTCTGAGTTACAGGATATTACAGCACAGGTTCTGTTATGTCCTGAGTCCTTACTGACCTTGAAGGGCTAGGGCCAAAATATTGGCTATCCTCATACCCCTTCTTTTTCTCTAATTTGTGGTCTGTTAACTTACATTCTCAACCCCATAGCAGAGAAGCTTCGTGATACTATTACTCTATAACATAGGTAATTGAGCTTAACATCACTGGCTTTCTGAATATCAAACATCTTTGACTTAGCTTGAAATTGACATTTTCCGACCATCATTGATATTCTAATAACTCTCTATAGAATGTGATAAAAGCAGTTACACATTTTTATGCAGACATTTAGAAATCCATGGATGGGGGCCCGGTGGGATGGCTCAGTGGTCTAAAGTACCTGCTTGGGAAACCTTGGGTGGCTTCAGGGACCTCGGTTCGATCCCGTGCACCACATGCTGCGCCAGCCCTGCCCTTGGGGTGGGCTGAGCTAGCCATAAAAATGAGTGAATAAACAAACAAAGGTTCTGAAACAAGGAAAAAAAAAATAAATAAAAAATTCTTAAAAAAAAAAAAAAAAGAAATCCATGGATGTACAAAATTGTAGCCAGTTAAGCCTATGGCATTTTGCCCAGTCTTTTACTCTCAATTAATATCCTTTTTTTTTTTTTTTTTTTTTTTTTTCTGTTAATTAGCCATTTACTTGAGAGAGAATATAACAGTAACTGAGTTTACATTGGGAGCAGTACATATCAAAAAGACGAGAATGACATGTATTCCAAGGATAGCTTTAGTGTTGCATGGTACTAAGATCAATGTGATGAACTTTTTGAAGGTTCTTAAGCCCAATATTTGATTCATCCTGTGTATATAAGTGCATAGTTTTGGTGCTGCTATGTTTCCTCTCTTATCTGCTTCTAGTCACTTCGTTGTTTAATCCGTAACACATTCAGCTGTGTAAAAAAAAAAAAAAAAATTCTTTATGTGTTCTAGATAGAAGGCCTTTGTTGGAAGGACAGTTAGCTATAAAATTTTCCCAGTTTGTTGTCTTTATAGTAGTTGTTCAGAGTACAAGATGCAGACCTGATATCTTTTCTAAACATTATTAGTACACATTTTCTCACTGAACTAAGAGAAAGTAGCTGTATATTAGTGTTCCTGTTCTTTTTTTTTTTTTTTTTTCTTTTCTGTATTTTAGGGAAAGGTCTACAGGGTGTTCAAGGTCTCACTACTAGATCTGACTCATAGTTATCTGCCTGTTTACTGCCTACCAAGAGCTGGGATTACAGGCGCACCACCATGCCCAGTCTCAATTGCCATCTCAGTGAGCCCTAGGAGCAGACCTGGGAATCAAACTCCTGTCCCTTGCGCCTGCTTGCAGGGGATTTAATCTGCAGAGCTGGCCCTAGTGTTCCTGTTTTAATGTTTATGTCTTTGATCTATTTTGACTTTAGTGCATGGTGATAGATATAGGTCTAATTATAGTCTTTGGCATGTGAAAAGCCAGCTTCTATAGTACTGTTAATTAAAGAGTCTATCTTTCAGTGAACATGTTTGGCCCCTTTGTGAAAAATAGGGTGGCTGGCTAAGTGTGTTTGTAGTTGTGCCTGCATCTTCTAATTTGTTCCATTGATCCTCACTCAGGTCTTTCTTTATGCCAGTGCCATATAGACTTTTATCAATTAGCTTCCTAATATAATTTCAGGTCAGGGGTTGTATTGCCTCCTGCCTTTCTTTGTTTCCCAGGATTGCTTTTGCTATTCTGGGTCTCTTCTCATTCCTGATGAATTTTAGGAATGTTTTCTCTACTCTAGCTCTGTGAGGTATACTACTGGTTTTTAAATTAATTAATTAATTAATTAATTAATTAATTTGTGGCTGGCTTAGCCATCCTGGGGGAGGAGCTGGCACAGCATGTGGTGCCAGTGATGGAACTTTGGTCCCTGAGCTTGCCTAAGCTTGCCTAAGCAGGTGCTTTAGACTGCTGAGCTATACTGCCAGCCCTACTACTGGTATTTTAATCGGGATTGCTTTGAACAGTTCTGAGAGTATGGCCATTTTCACAGTGTTGGTTTTTCCTATCCAGGATCAAGGAATATCTTTCCATTTTCTCAAATCCTCTTCAATCTCAATCTCAATCTTTCCCTCTCTCTCCCTCTCCCTCCCTCTCCCTCCCTCTCCCTCTCTGTGTGTCTCTGTCTTGACAGGATTTGTTAAATTGCTAAATTGTTCAGGCTATGCTTGAATTTGTGCTCTTTTTGCCTCATTGTCCCACAGTACTGGGGTTACATACGTGTGCTACCACACCGGCTAAAAACAAATTTAAATATATTATTGATTATACATTATGAGTAAGTTGAGGCAACTTAAATACAGATATTTGAAACTTCTAGAATACTTTAGTGTTTTGAATTGTCTAGAGCATAATATCCTTTTAAGCAGAAGAAAACTAATAGTTGCCCTTATAGATGAGATTGGTTTTTTTCTCCTTACTTTTGTGCAGTTTGTTCTTTTTAATGCAAATACTTCTGTGGATTATATACTTATGTATGTTGGCATGTTGTATCAAATCAAATGCATCCATTATTTTTAAAAAAATGTATTTAGTACAGGATCTCACTACACAGATTGGATGCTTAGTGAGCCTTCCTGATTTTTGGCCTTCCAAGTGCTGGAATTACAGGTGCATATCACTACACTCAGTCTCAATTGCCCTTTCAGTGTACCTCGGGGATGGGTCCGGCACAGCATGCAGGGGATTGAATTCTGACTGCTGCACTCTGCTTAAGCGGGTGCTTTAGTCTGTTGAGCTATCTGGCTGGCCCAATGTGGCTGGCCCTAGATGCATCTACGTTTGAATACCATTACTATCTTTTTTTAAGACTTACTTTGTCTTAAAGGAAGATGTGGGTTAAGAAATTATGTTTTATTTATTTTATTTGCTCAGGGAATATGTACTTAGAATTATTAAATGTTTTTCTTGTTAGTACTGTGTTAAATGTCTTCTCTTTGCCGGGCATGGTGGCTCATGCCTGTAATCCCAGCACTCGGGAGGCTGAGGCAGGAGGATTGGTGCGAGTTCGAGACCAGCCTGGGCTACAAAAGTGAGCTCAAGGCCAGCCTCAACTGCATAGCAAGACCCTGTCTCAAAAAAAGAAAAAGACAAAAAAAAAAAAAAAAAGTCTTCTCTTTGAACCTTAGTTCAATTTGTAATTTTCTTGCTTTAAACATGAATAACAGTTGATTCATTCATTTCCTTTTTTTAAATTATTATTATTATTATTATTTTTTTCTTGTTTCAGAACCTACAAGGTCCTGAGTTTGACCCCTGGTTCTGGAAAACAAACAAACAAACAAAAAAAACCCCTTAAGTTTGAAAAATCAACATCAAAAACAGATCTTAGGGCCTGGCAGGATGGCTCAGTGGTCTAAAGCACCTACTTAGGAAAGCTTGGGCTGTGGCAGGGACCACGGTTCAATTCCTGGCACCACATGCTGTGCCAGCCCTGCCCTCAGGGCAGGCTGAGCCGGCCATAAAAATAAAATAAACAAAACAAAACAAAAACCGAGATCTTAAATTGCCTGGGTATACATTATAGCTCATTTTTTCCTTTTAACTGATGGTTTTGAAATTTCAGGATGGCAGCCAAGTCATGGTCACCACATTTACCCATCAAGAAAAGATTCACTGGTATAGTTTGAAGCATTTTTTTTTTTTTTTTTTTTTTTTTTTTTTTTTTTTTTTTTTTTTTTTTTTTTTTTTTTTTTTTTTTTTTTTTTTTGTCTTTTTGAGACAGGGTCTCTCTGTGCAGTTCCGGCTGGCCTTGAGCTCACTTTTGTAGCCCAGGCTGGTCTTGAACTCGCACTGATCCTCCTGCCTCAGCCTCCCAAGTGCTGGGATTACAGGGGTGTGCCACCATGCCTGGCTTGAAGCATTTTTTTTTTAAATTTAATATTTTTATTGTTTCAATTTAACAATGGTTATATTACATATTTTCATCATCAGATCAGTTTAGATTAATACATATAGGCATATAAGATTGATCGAACAATTAAACATTAACCCTTTTATGTCAACATTACTTTTT
>PVJA010022872.1:0-33723 GCA_004027025.1 Myocastor coypus
CTCCTTGGCTTAATGATTTAAAAAAAAAAAAAAAAGCACAGCACCTCCTTCCACAAGCCTAGAAAGAGAAACCATTCCCAATGGCTTGGCCTATTTACAAAACCTAGATGCTCTGTAAACTAGCCATATAAATTCCTAACCTTTATCATATTTATTTGAGTTGTGACTAGGGATGTGTGAACAGCATATAAATTTATGGTCAGAAAATATTAGCTTCTACACACTGCAACTCTGTACCCCACTCATTTCTTTACATTATGATTGTATTCCCATTCCATCATTTGCAATCAGAGTTTTCACCACAGACAGATTTTTACAGGTTAGCCCTAGACCTGGGATTTATTTGTGCTCATAAACAAAGCCTTGATATTAATCGCAAACTATTTTGGATTCTTGGTTAATGGTCTTAAACATCTTGTATCCCAGGGGACTCTTTGCCCTGTCATATGAAGATGATGTTTTAAGATTTATATTTCCCCAAAGAAGCAAATAGATCATAAAACTTAATGTATTCCGTGATTTGGAATGATAATTCCACCAAGAGGTGAGGGAATATTTCACTGTGAACCGTTACAACATCCACGTAAGTTGTTAATATACTACTTCCCTTTGAATATGCATGCAGTTTCTGTTTATGGAATAGTTCTTATACCAGCACGGACTGTGGACAAGTCATGTCTTGGGAGCTGGAGCTGAAGACAAAGCAGTGAATAGGTTCCTAACTTGGAGCAAGAGGATTTATGGGTGAAATAGAAGGCAATAGGCCGTGAAGCAAAGCTCCCAGTTACAGGCAGTGTGCTAATACCAAGAGGAGAGAGAACTTTGTCTAGGAGAAGTATATAGCACAGTGCCCAGAATAAACACTATGTGACCCCAAGGATAGCTGTCCCTGGAGATTTGGTGGAAATGGGCAAAGAAATATGCAAAGCCCATGTGTTCATTGGCTTTTCCTCACTTAAACAAGTAGCTGAGATTATCAATTTATAAAAGAAAAAAAAAACTTATGATGGCAAGATTTATTTGACTCATGATTGTGCAGGTTCCAGTCCATAAGCAGTTGGCCCCATGCTTTGAGACCTGTAGAAAGTCATCATCAAAGTCACATCAACTGGGCATGGTGGCGCATGCGTGTAATCCCAGCACTTGGGAGGCTGAGGCAGGACAATCAATGCGAGTGCAAGACCAGCCTGGGCTACAAAAGAGAGCTCAAGGCCAACCTGAACTGCATAGCGTGACCGTGTCTCAAAAAGACAAAATAAAATAAAGTCATATCAAATCTCAGCAAGTGTGTAGGAGCTGGCTCTCCATCTACCTGGGGCTCATGACCAGCAAGCAAAAGGAAGCGGGAGGGATTGAGGTTGCACAATCATCTCTAAGGCAATTCTTGATGACCTGCAGGCCTCCCACTAACTCTACCTCCTAGAAGTCCTAGCAGTGGCACCCTTGGGGCCAAGCCCTTAACACATGGGCCTTCAGGAAGCATCCAATACTGAAACCATATAGCCAAGATGCATAGAGATTAAGATGCACAGGAAAAAGAGGCAAAGCACAGGGTGCTTCTAGAATGGAGGATTTCATTTAGTCAACATATTCTGAATATTTTTATCATAATTCTGTACTTGAATCATTCCTGTCTAAGTAACCGAGACCAAGAGGCCCTTAAGAATCTTGGAAGGAGACCAATTAGAAGCAAAAGAGAAGAAAACTTCATCTCTGTCCTTTGGATGTAATATCAGAAGGCATATCACGGCATCATAGTATTAATCTCATTGTACTGTGATTAGGAATTGTCTTTGAAAACCAGATTTGGATGCCTGCATCCTTCCTTCCTAACAAGGGAGCCTAGGGCCTGGCTCACTTCTCCAGGCCCCAGTTCTCACATCTACAGTAACATATAGTGACAATATGGTCCAGCCTCCCAAAACATTATAAATTGGAACAGAAAAATATATGTTTAGCATTTAGCAAAGAGCCTGGAGTGGGGAGAAAGTCAGTACGTGTTGGTCTTTTACTATTATTCTAAGTGGTGGCAGCCTAAGAGCCTTGTTGTCAGGCTTCATCTAAAGCCAAAATGAGGCCACTGAGCTCTGTGAACGGCAGAACAGTGGGATGCAGTCTTCACATTAGAAAGGAGCCCTAAAGGCTTGTGCTACTGTCACATCCAGGGAATCAGAGAAGAAGGCAATGCAACCCTGGGAAGAGCTATGCCAGTGCACAGTCCAGAGGAGGTGACAGGAACAGAGGCACAGGAGATGGGAATGAGAGAATCGCAGGTACAGGTGGCAGGGGATAACGAGGATGTGCTGCAGGTGCTGCAAGGTCACAGCTTCCCTCTCAGACTAAGCCACTGGGGAAAGAAGAGCAGAACCACTGGCTTATATGGATGTGCATCTATGTGTGCATGTCTAACTTTCTGGAGAAAAAGAATACCATGAACCTCTAATTAATTTTCTCACATCAACCCCAGTACTGGAGTGGTAAGATGAAATATGGTTCGATCATCTGTGTGTCCATTTTCCCATCCATCTACTCATCCATCCATCTGTCTGCTCACACTGTGTCTATTCACCCTGGACCACAGAAGAAACTCAACAAATATTTGTTGAGCAAAGGAAGAAATGTGAATGCCAGAAAGATTGGAAGGCTGTGAGGTTTAACTTAGATTTCTTTATAGCACTGCAACATTACAAAATAATCTTGCTTTCATCTATTTCAATGGATAATTCAGAAAATAACTTAGTAAATAAATTCCACCACTTTAACTCCTTGCAGATCAAACCAATAGGTATCATAGGCAAGACAAGGCCACAGGGCATGTTATCCATACTTGGAAGCTGTATATATCAATATAATTTCTTCACATAATGTGTATATTCCCTCTAACTTAGAAAGGTACCTGCTCAGTAATTCCACTTTCAGAATTTCAGTCTTCAGATAGGCTGGTCCAAGTGTAAAATGACACTTTTGTTCAGGAAAATAAAAGTAAGAACCAAATATCCAATGATAGGGTACCAGAGAAATGGCAGCATATCCATTGCATGGCATGTTGTCCCGTTGCTTCTAAATAAAAGAAGGCCTAAACATGTTCCTAGGTAGTGATCTTAATGATTACTATTTAGTAAAATAAAGGAATGTGAGTATGGATAATTTATATCCTTGGTCTATTGCTATAAAAATTCAGACAAAACTGGCAAGAAGTTGCCTCTGTACTGGGGAGTAGAAGTGGGTAACTGGCTAGCTTTCTGTATACATTTTTGGACATAGTTTGCTTTTTTTAGAAAAATAAAACTAACAAATTTTTATTTTAAAACCAAAATAATAGAGAAAGGCTTGTAGTGACAAAGCAAAACTCCTTAATGATTTTGCTCTTTGTTCTCTCGTGATTATCTCAAATAATAAGTCAAACAAGCTATTTTCTGGGTCAATGATTTTCCATTATCTATTGGTTTCTGTTCTAATACTTGGCGACTCTATTTGTCCCAAATATTCCTTCTTGTCCTCTTTAATGCAGACATGTCATGTATTAGTCAGGGTGCAGCAGATAATGCTACAGTAACAAGCAAGCCTGAATCTCAATGGCTCTACCAGGACAAGTTCATTTTGCATTCATGCTACGTGTCTACTGATGGTCCACTGGGAACAGGCAGAGGCCGATTCTGAGGGATCAAACCTCATCTTCCTCAAAGATAATCATCATCCAAAAGGAAAAGTGATCAGTCAGCAATAAAATGCTTGTCTCGGGAGTAATTTACATCTTCTAGGTACACAAAGCAATGCACAGAACTAATCCCTAGGTCTCACCCAACCATAGAAAGTATCCAGAACAAAGAAAAGGGGAAATACCTAGGCAAGCAATATTAATATGCAACATATTTGCAACTTGACATAAAACAATAGGACCTCAATTTCTTGATGCATTAACTTTATGCACGTATTGATTCCCTCTTTAGGAAGGTGGCATTGCTGTCACTATCAGCCACTTCCTTTCCATCTTTTCTCCTTGTAGGTATTATTTGCCGCAGAGCCAAGCTGTGAGCTGTAAACGAGTTCCTCTTTTGTGCATCTAGTGTTAGAATCTCGTGACAGCCAGTGGATTTTCACATGGATTTTCCCATACTCTATAAACTTCACTTTGCTTTATATTTGCACTGAAATTTAAAAATCAGTGGGAAAATTGGAAGGCAAAACCAAAGAATATGGGCTGTGGCTGCTGTAAGAGGATCCCGTGCCAGCCCAGGGAGCACAGCCTCAGAGGCTGTTGATCACTGCAGAGCCCACAGTAGGGCCTCGCAGCCAGGCTTGGGAGCCCACCAAACACCTGGCCCTTCTCCTGGGTGAAATGCCTGTCATCTTTTTCCCAAATACACGGTGAGGAGGATTGCGTGTGTGCATTCATGGCCATGGTCCCCAAGTCCTATTCAACAGGGACACTTTGGGGGCACCATAAAGGCCAGCAACAGCCAAAGAGCAGTCATGGCTTGCTTTGGGGCTGTGTGAGTGGTCTTAGAACAGTGTGGCTATCTACTGAGAGCCACAGGACTGAGGGAAGGAGTGTGGAGAGACTCGAGCAACGTCCTGATTCCACAGGTGAGAAAGCCAAGGTTCAGAGTGTGGGAGAAGCACCAGTCTCTGGGTTCCTCACGCATTAGGGTTACTCAGCCCCCTCAGCAACTCCTCCACTCTGTGATTCCTCGCTCTCTGTCACTGTTTCCTGTGTCAAAGCAGCGTGGAGGAGTCTCAAGGCTGGGAGGTGCTAGAAAAGACAGCCAGGAGGGCACAGAGAGACGCCACCGCCCTGCCCGCTGCACAGAGCAAGGCAAACTTTGGGTTACACAGGGAGCCTGCATCATCAAAGCCAGAGTTGTCACCCTGTCACCCTCAGCTAACCCCTCTCCCCACTTCCCATGACGTTGCTAGATGTAGCTGAATCCCCCTGATATCAGAGCAGCCACTTTCCTCAGCGAGGGGCCCGCTCCACCCTCTCCCCACAGCAGAATGGCTTCTGGGAGCAAGGGCCTGAGAGGAAGCTGGCATGATCACAGGGCACGCTGATTCAGCAGCTCCTCTGTCTTCTCTGTTTAATTTAACCCGTGATTTCCAGGCCTGATGGGAGTGACAGGCAGCATTAGCCCATTGCACAGATGGGGCACCCAAGGCAGAGAGGATCAGAATCTGCCCCACTTCTTATTCTGACTTCCTAGATTAACATCCTTGTACTTAAAAAGCCATTCTCAAACCAGATAGTCCTTAGAGCTAGAGCATGCTACTGTAATGCTTTTAAAAGCCCTCGCGGTTGGGGAAATTCCCATGATCTTTCCTTAACAAAGTTAGCCCTCCCAATGTCCCAGATTTCCCAGGTGTCCCAATGTCCCAGATTTCCCAGGTGTATGCCCTGGTTGTCGCCATGGGAATATACAATGTGTGGGTGACCATCGCCCTCTTGTGGCCCACAGACAAAGTACTTGTCCGTGCTGGCTTCCAGAACAAAGGCGGATGGGGTGCCCAGCTCCTCTCTGAAATAGGGCTGGTGGTCCGTTTCCATTCCGGAGCCTGGCCTCGGCTGTCCTGGCTCCACTGGCTAATGAGATGTACACCGGTTCCGGAACAGCTGCTGAGGGCCTGAGGGAGGCGCCGAGTCTGAAGGAATGGAATGAAAAATTGATTTACATCAGTTACCGTGGCTGACATTTGTCTGGGAAATCTCCAGCCCCAGAGCTGCTCCCTGCTCGCGAGGGCAGTGCACGAGCATTTGTTCCCCTCTCACGCTGACTCTGCCAAGGCTTCCCACCCCTAAGCTGGCCCTGACAATGTGACTTTGAGGCCCAATCCTCAGGCACCTCCAGGAATCTGGACTGCTCCATCCAGCTCCATGAATGGATGATCTTCTGTGCTTGCCTGGCAGCTAGCTGTGGCTGGCACCTCTGAGACCTCTGACACTTATCTAAGTGAGCTGGACCGTGGCTGATGTCTGCAGATTTTTAAGTTTCTAAGGACAAGTGTCCTGCTCAGCTTCGAAAATCAGGCTAGTTGCAGCTCCGCAGGGCTGGATGACGAGGAGGGGTCAGATGGGACAGGATGCTTCATCTCAGTTACAGTTTCCTGAGCCCACTCGGAGGCCACAGGAGGGCCAGGCTTCTCTGGAAAAGGGGCCTTGTAGTGCCAGGCCTGTTATGCTTTGCTGCAGGTTTGTGGATGAAGCCACAGGAAGCTTCCAGGAAGAGTGAGAGGTACACTGACCTCCCCAAAGCTTGTTCTTTTTGTTCAATTCCAGGCCCCATTCTCCAAGGAGTCCTCTGAAGGATGGGCCAGATGGCCAGTCATTCCAGAGCAGGCCTTGGGAAGGCATCTTGGTGCTTCTATTTTTTCATCTACACACCAAGAGCAGAAAGTATCAATCATCAGACCTTGCCAACAGCAAAGGAGAACTGCTGTTGAAAGCTCACTGGCACTGTGGCTGGCCTTTCTAACATTCCTGGGTCCTCAGATCTGGGTAAGTTTTTATCTTCCACCAGATAGTTTATCCAAGTGCTGCCACATCAACATAGAACTGTGGCGCCAGCCCATCTGAGTGTGAACACTTCCGTAGTCCCTGATGGCTCTGCCTCTTGGGTGCATTAGCTAATTTCTCTGTACCTCAGACAGCTCATGGAAAGAAGAGAGCTGGTGACAGCACTCATGATCGAGGAGAAAATGAGTGTTTTCATGTAAAGTTAGGCTGGCTACTGGTGTGGGCAAGTGCTCTGAGAGAGCTGAGTTCTCTATTTATTTATTTATTTATTTATTTATTTTTGTCTTTTTGAGACAGGGTCTCGCTGTACAGTTCAGGCTGGCCTTAAGCTCAGTTTTGTAGCCCAGGCTGGTCTCGAACTCTCACGGATCCTCCTGCCTCAGCCTCCCGAGTGCTGGGATTACAGGCGTGTGCCACCACGCCCGGCTTGAGTTCTCAATTTAGCTTTGTGGAGATGCTGCTGGTACCAAGGCCGCTTTGTCCAGAATGTGATCTCAAAAACATTACATAAAACCTGAGTTTCTGGGGCACATACTTCCTAGAAGCTTCCTCACCTGGAGGTCAACATGCCACTGACATGAGAGGGAAAACAAGTGATTTAAAGATGTGTATGGCTCTAACTTTTATTGATGAATAAATGAACAAATTACTTAATTGAGATCCTTCTGCAGAGATTTGCATTACACACATGGATTTGTACATGGAAGCAGTGGCCTACAAGCAAATTGCTACATACAATCCCACCATGCAGAGCTAGTGACATGGGGGAGTCCTATATCTGCTCAGAACTCTGAGGACCTTAATGCCAAACAGGGACCATTTAATATTTTCATTAATGGCTTGAAGGATGGAATCTGGACCCAGCTAATCAGATTTCTGAATGCTGCAAAGCTGGAAGGGATCTTAGCCACTTCAGAGGACAAGATTAAAATGCAATCCAAGCCTGACAAATTGCAGAGATGGACTTAAATCAATAATGAGAACACCAATAAAGATAAATGCAAACTGCTTTGCACAAGGCCGAGAAAATTATTGGTACCAAATGGTGGGGAGAGAAATGAGTTTTGAGGGGGCCGGGAGGAGGTACCTGATGGAAATCAATCAAATTTGTAAAGCAGAGACTCACCTCCTTCACCTACCTTGTGGCTCTCAAACTTCCATGAGCATAAAACCAGTTCAGAGACCTCCACACATTGCAGATTTCCAAGCCATGGCCTGAGATGTGATTCACTAATTCTGGAGCGAGGCCAAAAAGATGCACTGAAGTGCATCTTGGGTGGCACCAGCAGAAACCTGGCAGAACCACTCTGCCCCAGATGTTTCCTCGGTGGAGCCATTATCCCTTGGAATTTTCTGGAAGAAGTGAGTTCTGCAGTCAAATATGCTTAGGAATGTTCCCTTCCAGAAAGAAAACTGTATTTACAAGGCTAGTGGATGTATTAACGATTCCAAGATTTTCTATGCTATTTTCAACTGCATAGCTTCTTTTAACCCTGAATGTCCCAAACATTTTTTATTTTCCCCCCATAACACCCTGAAAAGCTTGTGGCACATGACTCAGAAAATGCTGTTCTGGTTGAATCCATTCCTTCATCAGGTTCTGGAGGATTTCTCAGTCCTGCCCTTTTCATGGAAATCAACAGAGAATTTCAGAATTCAACATTGCTTTAAGCTCTTCTTAAAGTGTCTTCTCCACTACTCAAGGTCTTGACTCTAGGACTTACCAAAGATGGCAGAAGCAGATTAACTACAGCTTTGACTCTTTGACTTTTACATGCCTGCTAATAGTGCCCATGTGCCCAACACCGGAGAAGAGAGAAAAGGGTTTTTCCTTCTTTGTTCATTGTCTTCCTTGGGCTTGTGTCAAGAACTGCAAGTTGCTTCCTCATTGTCTTCTTTCTTCTTTTCAGTAGAAACAGAACCCCCATGTCGTCTAATGAGACAATATGTCCTTCATATGAAACCACATTTCTAACCACCTTTACAGGTGAGGAGCAGTCAGTCAAACACAAGCAAGGATCCAATGGTAGGATTTCTGCAGAATTGCTGTAGAGGAAGCATTTTCTTTTCTCTTCTCCACTTTCTTCTTCTTCTCATCTAATACTTAAATATATATGGTAGAAGCACTGGAAGCCATCTTGGGCCATGAAGTGGCCATGTGGATAAAGTCACCTGCTAAGCATAGCACAGCAGAAAACTAGAAGGAGCCTAAGATATTGATCACATTACAAAGTCACTAGCGCGATCCCATACTGTTGTGAACAGAGGCAGTGGGGTGGCCAGTGATCCTTTCCCGGATCTTGTTGTCTCAAAGAACTGAAAGGGAAAACCAAAGAATGTAAATGTTAATATTTATTTAAAGTTTTAGAAGAGAAAGGTAAAAAAGAAGAAAAGAAGTGCTCCAGAATTGAAAAAGTGCTTTAAAGAGAAAATATCCCTCTGCAGGAGAACAAAGACAGTGGCCCTGAGGCCAGTGGCTGCTATCTTTGTTATCTTTCTTCTGAGATTAGATCTAGTCATCCTAGGCAGTGCTCCAAAGCGTTCTGTGCGTAAGCATCCTGGTCATGAGCTGACAGGATTCCATGGCTGACAGCCATGCCTGATTATCAGCTGGCTTCCCATGTCCTAATCTCCTGCCTTACTACTGAAGAGGAAAACAAACTTCTGTTTAGTTAAAGCATCATTTTTCAGGTTCTCTATTGTTTTCTTGTTTGTTTTATTTGGTTGTTGTAGGACAAACAGAAAAAAAAAAAAAAAAAGAAAGAAAGGTAGTGGGTTTCTTCTTGGTTTGAATTCACAAATTCTACCAGATCCCCCAAATCACATCTTATATCACACAGAAGCTAGCTGTAACCAAGTATTAAGTCACTTGAATCTGTGTGGCTTAAATTATGTCTCCAGTCATCCTGAAAGGGGAGCAGTGGCATTCGGCAGACTGAGTTTATGCTCTTCGGTTTTTTGTAAGTGAGAAGTAAGGGAAGGAAAGAGAAAAAAGTACCAAAGAGCAGTTTAGAGGACTTTTTTTTATAGAAAGTATTTAAGACCCAAAGATGTCACAATTTGTGGAGAAAGCTTCTTTAGGTCTCATCCTGCAGCCAGTTCTCTCCACCACATCTCAAGATGTGTCTTTCCATACCAGATGCACATGAAAACTTGCTCAAAACATCAGATAGCTCCATCCTCATCTTTGTCTCCCTACTGTGCATGTTTTATCTGCATCTACCCAGGAACAGACTATGTTGACCAGCTGGGATATCTAATGAGGTCCTGTTATGGTTTGTGTCTAGTTGTTCCCCTAAAGCCTCATGCAGTCATGGGTCAGACTTCTGGAGTTTGTGATTAATTCATGATCATGATCCAGTGTTGGGATTATGGATGTAAATGCTTCTGGAAGAACATAACTCAAAGAAATAGAGTGCGAGCCCTCAAGAGAGAGGCCCCTGGGTGCAACTTTGAGCTCACACAATCAAAGTTTGAAAAGCATTTTTGTCATGTTGCACAGATCTCAGCTACCTGGCCACCATCTTGGCCATGTTCCTGGGTGTTCTTGCTCCAGCTCTTTTGTATCTGTGTGTGTGTGTGTGTGTGTGTGTGTGTGTGTGTGTGTGCATTTGTGCATCTCTGGCATAGGCAGCTACACAGTCTATGCCCAGCTGTTACCGGGCAGCCCTGCCAGCATCATTGGCTGCCTCTCTCTTTCATCTCCTTTATTAGCATTAATCACAGGTCAAAATCAACTCAGAAAGACACTGTGTCTCACATCTCTTTAAAATAAAACCCTCTTGAAATTTCTGTCCTTAACTTCTCAGTGTTCTAGGTACCAGTGAGGGTTCACTGGGGAATACTTTATGTACAAAATGTATACACATATATATGGTATAAAAGGATTTACAAGATAAGCTTACAATTGCTGCCTACAGAGTCAAGGGGAAATAATGCAAAAGTCAACAGCCTGGAGCTCACTACAGAGTCTGTTGTGAGTCCAGACTGGAACGCCAAGGGTCTGCCCTGGAAGGCCAAAGAGTCTGAGCCGGAAGCCTGAAGAGGACATGCAGAGGCAATGCTGAGAACTGAAACACCTCTGAGGACACAAAGGTGGGCTCTCCTTTTTTCAGTTTTTATACCATTCATGCCATAGACCCCTTGGTTGGTGCTGCTCTCATCCAGGGTGGATGTTCCCTCTTCAGTAAGTCAATCATCCAGACACACCCAGCACTGTGCTCAACTAGTCCACCAGGCATTTCTTAGATAAGTGGACACCACAACCAACTGTCACATTTTGTGATCTATGTTTATCTCAAGATTCCCTTCTGAAACTGGTGAGTGGCTCCTGGAAAGAGATGCGTTGCTTGGAAATTGCTATCTTAAGAATTCTCTTCATGGGGCTGGCCAGATAGCTCAGCAGATTAAAGTACCTGCTTAGGGAGACCCTGGGACAGGGATTCAATCCCTGATATGACCTGCTGGGCCTGCTCCAGGGGCAATTGAGACTCTGTGTGGTGGTGCACCCCTATAATCCCAGCATTTGGGAGGCTAAAAATAGGAAAACCACTACAAGTCTAGTATACATAGTGAGATCCTGTAGACCCTGTACTAAATACAAGAAAAAATAATAATTCCTTTCATATCATCTATGAGACTTGCAAGAAAGGAAGGGGTACAGTTGCAAAGAAAGATAGGAAGGAAGCATGACAGAAGGTTAGAAGCATGGCCCTGATCCATCAGGGGTGGATCAGAGGATGCACAGGCCCCTGAAACTCCTGCCTTCCCTTCTCCTGGGCCTCCCACCTCCCTCTCCTGGCTTCCAGTTTGGCCACCCTCTGGCCTGGATCTCTCCTTGCCAGAGTGCAGACCCCACTTAGGCACCTGCAAAAGGATGCCCACTGGGGTTTCTCTGCCTCTGGCTCTGCTGACTTCAGTACCCTAAATCACAGGGAATCCATCTCCAAGATGATTTCTCTAAGGTCAGACCCAACAGCGCTGCTGTATTCCCTCAAACGTTCCCAGGGCGCACACCCTGGAGAAGGGGCCAGCACCCCAGCTGCTAGAAGCTCATATGCATGCCTACATGCACAGTACCCTTCTGTCCTCAGATCAGAAAGGAAGAATCAGCCAAGTCATAGCAAACTAAGAAGAAATGAAAGGTGCTCCTCACTTCCAACAAATCTAAAACCTGGGCTCAGGCAGATCCCTTAATGCAAAGATGTACTAATAAATAGCAAAGCAAAACCTCAAGGCAAAGCCTTATAAAACTCCTATAACAGAGATAACAGGAAGCAGATTGTGAAGTCCAAAGGAAGCTGCCTTTAAATATAATCATTTCATGAAATAGAAGGAAAATTCGGAAACAGATGGGAACATATCGTATTTATTAGACACCAAAGCAGGCAAGTTACATTAAAAAAGAACTGAATGAGGCAAAAAATAAAAGAAACCAAAAGAAAAATAAATTTAAGACAAAATGCACTGAAAGCACAAAGCCAGGAACATAGCACTGCAGCAAATCAAGTGAAAGAGGAAGCAAGCATTTCCAGCACTGAGACTAATAAATAAAAAGACCAGAGCAGTAGCCGAGATGGATAATAGGTATCCGAGTTATAAACTAAAGGTATTACTGAGGAAAAGGCAGGACACATCAACAGCAACCCCAACACTTACATGGGGGAATCCCCACATCTAGAAAAACACCTCCAATCATAACAGTATTACCTTTGAATTTTTTCTGAAAAAAAAAAAAAAAAAAAAAAAAAAACAGAACAGAATTTTGAAAAGAAAGGCCAAGTGCAACTGAAGACAGTGACGGCAGCTGAAAGCTGAGAGGCCTGAGTCAAGGTCTTCTCTACTGTCCACTGTCTGATTGGACCCTTCTACAATATGGAAGAGCCTTGGCTTATGCTTCCTGAAAAGTTGGGCCTGAAGTAAGAATCTGGGTGCAGATGGCTCATTGGGAAGCAGATTTCAGGCAACTAAGCAAAGGAAGAAGAGAAAAGCAGAGCTGGCCTCCAGAGAAGCCACTGGGGCAACTTTGGGCTTGGGCCCACTGAGGAGCTCTGAAGACCTGTTTGCGAAGCCGGCTTCAGAATCTTCCCATGGAGACATGCACATTTGGGGGTCGACCCTCACTTCCTGTTTCTAGGGCCAGCAAAACTGCAACAAGAATTGAGCAATGGGGAAGCTGTGGTGGAGATGCCCAGCAGGCTGCAAGCACCCACCCAACTTCAGGAGACTCCGGGGACCACCACATACTGTGTGCATGAGATCAGACAGAGAGATGCTCAGTGTAGGTGGCTCTGGGGTGGGTGCTGGCCAGGGTAGCAGGGAGATGAGCGCAAGTTTCTACAAGTATCTGTGCACCCAGACCAACCGGGGTGAGGAAGGACCAAGGCTGATGGTTGCTGCAGCCCAGGAACCCACCACAGAGTGAGCGGTGTTAGACGCTCAGTCATCATCACCTCTGGCTTTCTCAGGGAGACAGCTTGAGCCCAATGCTGCAGATTTCAGCTCAGCATGAGAAAGAACTTCTTAAGATGGAGATGAAGGCAGGATGGGCCCGGCTCCCAGGCTAGGCTGTAGTGCCTCCCTGTCCTGGGAGCTGAACCCCACTCATGGAACTCATTATGCTTCCCTTCCTCCTGCACTGACTCCTGTGCCCTTGCATTTGTTGCTCACATGCCTCTAATGAAGTAGAGCTTACCACCTTACCAGAGCAATGCCCCTTTGCAATGGCCTTGATCCAAATTCAAGCCCCATTTCTGTAAGTCATTAACCATGCTGGACCTCAGTTTCTTCACCTGAAATATGAACAGCTGGTGGAAGCAGGAGTGGGGGACCCCCTAACAACAGCACAAAGAGCTGAGTTAGATAGGAAGTGTAATGTAGGTATCACACATATTTGGTCAAACCCATTGGAAAAAGTTAAACATAGTCAAGTATGGTGGCTGGAATTCTGGTGCTCTGGGAGCCTGAAACAGAAGGATCACACATTTAAGCCCATGTTGGTAAATTAGTGAGACCCTGTCCCAAAATTTAAAAAATGAAAAAGGCTTAGAGATATAGCTCACCATGAAGTCTCAGGGTACTAAAATCCCCAGTACCAGAAAGAGAAGGGGGAGTGGGTCTGAATGCATTTGCAAGTGCCCCCCCCCTTTTTTTTGCAGGTGCCCTTTTATCACATGATACACTTACTTTTACCCCACACATGTCCATTTTAGTCTTGGCTTTCAGGAGCCTGTAAGCTGATTTCATGAGTAAGATTGTAGTATTCACTTGCTGTCAGCTTCTGGTACAAATATTCCACCTCCCCTCCAACTTTTCAGCCATCTTCTTTTCTGAGTTCTAACATCTATGAAGTTGTCTTATATTCTTTAGAGGTGTGCTTGATCATATCCACGTGCTCAAGTGCTGACATCTGCGGTCACATCTAGTTGCCAACAAGTGAATCCAGTTCACTGAAATGATTTATTTGGCAGAAGAAAACGTTTAACACAAATTTGAGTCAAACAATTTAAATGATGGTATTCTCTCCTACAAAAACATAAGCCCCTACTAAATCTAGAGTTTTTTCTTGAATCTGCTGAAGCTGGAGGGGGACAGTCCGCCAGTGGCACACGGGCTCGTCATGCCATCCTCCCTCTTGTCACTTTCTATGCTTCTTTCCTCACCCACTTGGGCAGCCTGGCTTCTGTAGCTTTCTGCACTGTGGCCCTCACTTGCTACACGAATCCACACAGAGCATCTACTTATTTCCTCCTAACCAACTGGGGCACATATAAGCCACATGTCATGCATTCTGCATCCTCAGAGCCTCCTGCTAATTGAGTGAAAAAAGGAATGAGCCAGAGAACGAATTAACAGAGCGAGAAAATACTAAACAAATATTGAGCAAATTAAATAGGAAGAATTCATGAGCAAGATTCCTATTTGTTAAGATTCTCTCTCCTCTCTCCCCTCTCCCCTCTCCCCTCTCTCCTCTCTCCTCTCTCCTCTCTCCTCTCTCCTCTCTCCTCTCTGGGAAAGGTTCTCACTATGCTATTCAGGCTGACACTGAGCTCACTTTTTAGGCTGGGCTGGTCTTGATCTCACAATGATCCTCCTGCTTAAGCCTACCAAATATTGTAATTATGCCACCACACCTGTCCTACTACTTGTTAATTCTCCAAATTCAAAGATTTAAATTCTCAGCTCTAACACACATAGACTCGAAAGGTTTACAAGAGCAGCAACCACTCTGGACCCATTGGTAAAGCATTTGCTTGCCAGAGGATAAGAATTAAATCAAATTAAAATTTAAGGTCCTGTCAGTATAATTCTTAAGTGTTCACTTGTGGGGATTATTCAGAGGTATCTTTTGTAAGTATTGTGCTTGGCCTCTCCTACACCAAAAAGAGATACAGTGCCCAGCTGACCTTTTTGGATATTGGAGGGAATTCATTCTCCACTTGGCTGTGTTACTCCAGCCCACTTACTAAGTGTCCTGAAAAGCTGGTTTTGAGTGGGTGTCAGAAAAAGAAAAATACTCTGAAATTTGTCCAGGCTTCTGTGAAGGCTGTTCTACCACTGGACCTATGTGATCCAGAAAATCCAGTGGCACTTGAGGTGCCTGCGTATTGAGACATTGTTTATAGTCTCCAGAGGTAAACCACAACAGATTCCATTTCGGATTTTGGAGCAAGGCTCTGCCATGATCTGCAGATAACTATTCCCTCTTCCTTTGAAAAATGGTTTTCAGCTTGCCACTAGACCTTCGTGGAAACTCGATGCTTGACTTTGGGGCCCCAAGCTACCACGTGAGCCAAGCTGCTCACCAGGAGCTGGCTATGCCCTAACCTACTGAGTCATAGTTAGATGTGCACAGCAACAGTTTATCATTATAGTGTATGGAAGTGCGATATACAAGACCAGGCCTGAGCAGGTCAGGAAAACAAAAGGCAGTGACATGAAGAAGTTCCCCAAAGACCCACGGGTCCCACTCCTGCTATACTGCCTCATGTCCCCCAGCATGCATCTGTGGCCTTGTGAGGTGTATCATCTGATCAGTTGACAGAAAAAGTGAAGATGAAGGTCTGGTTCATAGGGAGTTCCCCACATTATCCAGGAATCACACACTCACACACCAAACATCCATGGCTGCCAAATTACAGAACCTTTCCAGAGCATGCCCAAAGGACAATGCTAAAGAGAAATATTCAGAGTGGACAGGACTTTTAGCAGTGTACCTAGTTGTACATTTGGCTTAGACAAGCAAAAAGGCCAGATATGGGACTAATACTGAGTCCTGGGCTGCAGCCAGTGGTCTGACCTAATGGTTAGAGACTTGGAAGAAACATGACTGGAGACTTGGTGACAGAAGTCTTGGGGGAAGAGGTGTACAGATAGACAGCCCTGCATGGACAAGAATGGAAAGATGTCTGTGTGTCCCAGTAAATGGTCACAGAAGGAAACCTCAGCAGCAGAGGACCTGACCAATCAACAGGCTAGGGTGACTCGTTCTGTTATAGTAGTCAGCCTTTCCTTCAGTCACCCTTGGCATTGTCCAATAGATTCAGAAATAAGTGGCCATGGTGGCAGGGATTGAGGGTATGCAGAGGCTCAGCGTATGAGCTTCCACTCCCCAACGGTGATCTGGC
This sequence comes from Myocastor coypus, assembly GCA_004027025.1. NCBI lineage: Eukaryota > Metazoa > Chordata > Mammalia > Rodentia > Myocastoridae > Myocastor > Myocastor coypus. The sequence continues at coordinate 16,135 of PVJA010022872.1, forward strand.
TACAGCCACTATTGAATTCTCCACTATTAAGTTCTGCCAACAACAGAGACCAACACTCAGTCCTTGATACACAAGCATTCCCTGGGGCAATCACCCTGTGACTTGGTGGTACATTGATGACATTTAACCACTTCCATCATTTAAAAAAGGCAGTGTTTTGTCCTTAGCACCATAAACACTTTGTCTGGGTGTGGATTTACCTTCCTGCATCTTCTGTCCAAATGGCCAGAATGCCTTTAGCCACCATCATGGCATTCACAGAAAACTGCTTTTGATTAAGAAACAAATTTCCCCATCAAGGCAGTGAGGCAATAGTCACACTCACTGAAGTCACTGGCCTTGCCTTGCTCTTCAACATCCAGAGGCAGCTGGACTGATAGGAAGGTACAGGTGGTCATGTAAGATGCACCTACAGCTAGCTGGCAATCACTTGCGGGCCTGGGGCAAGCTTCTCCAGAATGCCACACATGTTCTGAATCAGTGTGCACTCTATGGTACTGTTTCTCTGATAGCCGATACTCATGGGTCCAGGAATCAAGGGATGGAGTGGGAGCAGTTCCACTCATTATTACCTCCAGTGGCCCACTAGCTTTTCATGTTTTCCGTTCCTTTTCCAATGGCTGTCTGTTCTGCTGGCTTAGAAGTCTTAGTTTCATCAGGGGAGAAGTTTGTGTCAAGAACCTCAACAATGATTCCATTGAACTGGAAGCTAAAACACCCACCCCACCCCCCCACAACCACTGCCATCATTTTGGCCTTCTCATGACTCTGAGCAAACAAGCTAAAATGGGAGTTATGGTATTTGTGGGGGTGACTAGTTCAGACTCGCAAGGAAAAATTGGACTATCATTACACAGTGAAGGGAAAGAAGAATATATTGGGAGTGCAGAAGACTCCTAGCATTGTCATGCCCTGTTTTAAAGGTCTGTGAGAAACTATAACAACCCAATCCAGGCAGGATGACAAAAGGCCCAGAATCTTTAAAAATTAAGGTGTGGGTCACCCCACCAGGTAAAGAACCAAGACCTTCTGAAATGCTTACTGAAGGCCAAGAAAGTATAGAATGAATAAAAAAGGTAGTTATGAATACCAGGTAAGACTGCATGACTAGTTACAAAAATGAAGACAGTAATTGCCTGAAGTGTTTGTCCCCTATTTCATTAGTATGCTTATGCATATATACATATATATTAAGCAAGTATTTTTGGTTTAAGTAGTTGTGTATTGTCAAGTTGGCAAAGGGTTGATTGTGATCGTTAATTGTGAGATGTCAATTTGGACAGATTAATAAATGCCTAACTGATATAACTATCTGACTTTTTTCCAGATAGGTTCAAGAGGTCTCCTCTCCCTGAAAATAAAAAAAAATAATCTTGTCTGGGATGAAAGCTTGGCAGTCTAAGCACCTGCCTAGCAAGTGCAAGGTTCTAGGTTTGATCCCCAGCACTGCATGCTGTGCTGGACCCAGAACCCTGGGCACACTGGGCCAGCCTCAAAATTGGGCATGGTGGCTCACATCTGTAAATCCAGTGCCAGGGAGACTGAGACAGGAAAATCAACTATGAGTCTGAACTACATAGCAAGAACCTATATCAAAATAATAATAATAATAATAACAATAATAATAATAATAATAATAATAATAATAATAATAAAATGAAAACAAATAAGTAAATAACCAATTCTTCTAAAACCCAAGATTGGTCTTTCTAAAGTGTCATGTCACTTTGCAACATATGCTATCTCTGGGCTGCTTATTGGATGCCTTGCCCATCATGTCCTCATCATGTGGCCACAGAATCAGTGCTTCATTCTGCAACTGACTGCATGGCTCAGGGAACAAACCCTTAAATCTGATTACAGGAAAATTCATTACTTTAAGACCTCCCTCGGGGCTCAAAGCTCATAAAGCAAACCTCCAGAGGCCTCAGCTTAGGGGAAAGAGGCTGCTACACTGCAAATCTACAGACAGGCAATAATTAACCTGAACTAATTATTGTCAAGCCCCAGGTCAGGTTTCCAGATCAGGGCTCCCTCATGACAACCCGATTTGCAGGGCCACAACTGTCCCCTCAGCTGGAAAAAGAACAGAAGAAACATCCAGCAGATTTTAGTATCAAAGAGCAGACAGGAACAGAAGTTCTGCAAAGTGAAGACTCTGCCAGGCCCGAGATCCACTTCCCAGGGCCCAGAAAGGCAAGTGCCAGGGGTACTGCTAGTGGTCAGGGAGTGTCAAAGTGGGGGCACATTGCAGAACCTCCAAAAAGGCAATTGTGCAAAGGCTTTCCCTGGTTTCACTGGAGATAGTCTTATAAATTGGACCACAGATAACACCACATAAAGGCAAAGTAGGAAAGATACACATATTTTATTTAACATATAAAAATAAAATAGTAAATTATGAAGATAACAAATACAAGCAACTAAGAAATACAATACCAATCTTTTTTTAAAAAAATTTAGGCTTGCTCCAGCAATTTTAAAAGATTAATAGAACATTTTGTTTTATGAGACTGGTAAAATGTTTTAAGTTTTTGTCTGTTACTCTGTCTCTCATTGCTAGGACAAATACTTGACACCCAAATAAAGGAAGGAAGGATGTATTTAGCTCACAGTTACTGGAGGTTTCAGTCCATATTCGGCTGGCTCCAAGGCAGAGTGGCACATGGCAGAGAGCAACCTTTCATCTCCAAGAGCAGAAAGCAAAAGGGAGGAGTAGCAGCAACAATGGCTACAGAGAGCAAGTCGGCCTCCCTTATGCCACCTTCAGGCTATCTGCCCCAGGCTGGGTATAGTGCTGGCACCCATAATCCCAGCAGCTCTTACACCAATAACCTCAGTGGATCATGAGTTAATCATAAACTCTGGAAGTCTGCCCCATGACTGCATGAGGCTTTGTTGGGACAACTAGACACAAACCATAACAGTTTTCATTTATTTTGTTTTACTTGGACACTCAATACACTATTGTGTATTGTTATGTTATGTATATTATATATATATCATATATTACATATACATAATATAACATATATATAATATATGACAAATATATATTATATATAGAGAGAGACAGAGAGCAACAGAGAGAGACAGAAGGAGACAGAGAAAGAGAGAGAGCCTTAAAACTTTCATCTTGAGAACTTTACCGTTAGGGTGGTGGCTATCATGCAGGGGTAATTTTGCCACTCAGGGGACATTTGGCAGTCAGGAAACAGTGACTGTCACCATGTCAGAGGAGGGAGGGAATGCTGCTGCTTCTAGTGGGTGGAGGCCAAGGATCCTACTAAACATCCTTCAACACATAGGACAGCCCCTCTGAATAAGAACAACTGGTCCAAATCCACGTGGTTTCATTAAGTAGCCTGCCTGAGGGGCCAAGCTAAGGTTAGTGTGTAGCGATGTGCTGCACCCCCAAGGATGTTCAGTGCAGTACTGTCTAGCAGGACAAGACATTAGAAGCACTGCTCATTGACAGGTGGCTAAGGAAACTGTGTGCCTCACATCTAGCAGACCATTGTAGAGCCACTAAAAATTGAGTCAATCTCAATTTCCCTGCATGTATTTATCACTGTATATATATTTTCATTGACATGGAAATATACTGTTGTGTGAGAACTGGCTTCCAAGTCCCATACCTCGTGTGCATATACTGAGTATGTATAGAAAATTTGGAAGGTTTCAACTATTATATTATTGCTAGATGGTGCTAACTTTCAGAAGTGGGGCCTAGGGAGAGGGCTCCGGTCCCCAGTGGAGCCCCACCGAAGTGCATATTGGGGCCATAACTTTCCCTGTGCTCCCTGACCATCAAGTGTGAGCAGCTTTGGTGCACTGCACTGCCATCAGCCCAGTGATGGTTCAATAGGCCTCACTGAAGCCATTGAAACTGCAAACTTGAATAAACCTTTCCTTCCCTCTCTTTAAATGTTCATCTCAGGTGTTGTCTCATGGTGTAGGAAGCTAGCACAGCAGATAAGAACTTGGATTCTGGAGTGAGATAATGCCAGGCCAGCAGCCTCTGTGTCGCTTAACCTAACAGAGGCTTTGCTCAGCTGAGAAGTGAAGAAACACAGCAGCTTCTACTTGTAGGGTTGCCATGGCTTTCACAAAAAGTTCATGTACATAAGTTGCACAGTACAGTGCTCATATATAGGATATAAAGTAAGTTCTTATAAATGAGTGCTGATGTAGATTTATTTATTTATTTATTTATTTATTTATTTATTTATTTATTTATTTAATTCTATTTTTGAGACAGGGTCTTACTATGCAGTTTAGGCTGGCATAGAACTCACTTAGTTATCCAAAATGGTCTTGAACTCAAAATGATTCTCCTGCCTCGGGCCTCCCAATGCTGAGATTATAAGCACATACCACCACACCTGGCCTACTGTTGTAATTATTAATGCAGCTGATGTTAATAGTACCAGCAGCAGCAGTAGTAGTATTATAATGGAAGAAAGCAAAAGTGGAAAGAGGGCCAATGAAATGGCTCAGTGGTCTAAAGCGCCTGCTTAGGCAAGCTTAGGCAATGACAGGGACCACAGTTAGATCCCTGGCACCACACACTGCACCAGAACACACACACACACACACACACACACACACACACACACACCCTGCTACCATAATAATATTTTTTTTTTAAAGTGGAAGAACTAGGTGGGACCACAAAAAAAAAAAAAAGCTAGAGAAAATAAAACAGATCATCTCTAGAATTTACTGAGTATTTAAGGCAGGTGTGAAGTCTTCCTCATGTGGCAGGGTGATTCTAGCTGACTTGGTTGCATCTTAGGGCTCCGGAGACCATGCTAACATGGGATGAATGTTGTAAAGCAGAGGGTCCCTCCCCCAGCCCCGCCCTTGCTGGGGGCAGGTGCAGCAGCCTGACAGGGGCTAATGAAATGTTTACTGGGAAGATTAGCTTGTCAGTGGAGCCTCGACAGATGGCTATTGATCTCACAACTCCTGTCATCCCTGTACCATCTGAAGCAAAAGTGTTCTCTGACCCCGAACTCAGGTGCGGGCTGAGGCCCCAGGTACACGTGCCCGGGGCAAGTGGGGAAAGCCAGGTGCAACATGGGAAGGTTCCCATAGGTTAGGGCAGCTCTGAGTCACTGGAAGTGCCTGCCTCTGCTCCTGGACCTGGAAACGTCAGACTTGAGTTCATACTCTGCTTCTACCACAGTCATACAATGCTTGATGATAGGACTGAGTTCCAAAAAATGCATCATTAGCTGTCACTGTGTAAACATCACAGTGATGTGCACTGACATCAACTAATGCAGCTGCGATTCTTGTAACCTCAGCTGGCTTCAATCTTATAAAAATCCTCCTGCCTCACACTCTGGAGTGCTGAGATTATAGGCATGCATTACCACAGCTGGTTTGAGCCATATAATCTGAAGGGACTGTCCTTACATGTGTGGTCTGCTGTCTACTGAAATGTCACTTTGTTATGCTTAACTGCATTTTGTGAATTTGGATTCAGGCACTCTCAGTCCTCAAATGTACAATGGGCAGAATAATGTCTTTGAGGTAGGTGTATTATGAGACTGAAAATGGAAAATGGACTTCAAAGTACTTCAAAGAAGCAGCAACATTGTAGACAGTTTTTATCTTACTTTTCAAAGTGAGATAGCTGAGGCTGAGATTAGAACCCTTATCTTTATCCAGGAATTTATTCAGTGTATCCAAACAGTTGGTGCCCAGGAGAAGCCTATGATCTTGACTGTGTGATGTGTGATGTGTGATGTATGATGTGTGATGTATGATGTTGTAAAGCACTTGACTTGCACCCTGAGGCTAGTGCTAGTCCACGGAGTGGAGTGGCTTCTAGAGGTCTAGCAAGAGCAGTGAGTCTCCAGGAAGGTAGGGATGGGACAGGTTACAGCGCAGGCCATGGCAGTGCGGACACAGGTGTGTTGGATGCAAGTGGATAGGACTTGAAATTATAAGACTGATTGCTTCACTCTGTTTCCCAAAAGCTGACAATCCTCCCTGGCATTATGGGAACCAGATGGGACACTGTCACCAAGCATCACACTTACATGTGCCAGAAGGATGATGGAGCCAGGTCTGGGTGGCCACTTGTACCCTCAGCCACTCTCTTTCTCTCAGCCTTGGTTTGCGCATCTAGATACAGAGAAGCTTGTTTCCAGGAATCCCAAAGGCCTCTGGCCAGGCAGCACATTCTTTGAAGGGAAGTTTTATTTACCAGTATGATTCTGTCATCTGAACTGCTCTCCTGGGGGTCAGGGAGGCTGGCGCAGGGCTGCTCAGAGACACAGAGGCACAGTTAGCCGCTAACCAGCTAAACAAGGTCTGAATGGAAACGTTCCCCTGTTAATTAATGGCTGCTTTTGAGGTTATTAAGTTAGACTGGGGAGGTGTGTGGCCTTTCTTTCTACCGCCCTTCCAATTAACAGGAATTTGCTTGGTAAATGTTAATTTACAGTAATTGGGTGTGCAGATGAGGGGAGTGCAGCAGGCACAATGCTGCCTCTACTGTAGGTTAATTGCTGGTAAGTGTTGTCCTTGCAGCCCTGGTCCTGGATGATTAATGGCTGTGGAGTAACAGGCAGAACCCCCAGGTCAGCAGAGGCACCACAGACTTAACCCTTCAGTGACAAGAGAAAAATCTCAGTGGCTCCTACCGGGCTTAGGAGCAGGAGGACTGGGGTGTGTTTCTCACCATAGCTATGGGCTAAGGGAAACCCAAATGCCAGTCAAGATAATGTTGGCGAGAAATACTGATCTTCTACAGAGGAGAATAAACTGGAGTCCTTTGGAGGAAAACAGGTACATGCAGAGACCATAATCATAAGTGAAATAAATCAGACATACAAGCTTAAAAATTATACGAGAGTTCTTATATGAGAAACCCCACATATAAATAAGGAGCAAAATAAAAGATAATTAGGAAACAGGGAGAGAGATTTTTGGGGAGTAGGAAGGAGAAAGGGATGTAGAGATGAAGGAGTGGGAGGGTGGGCAAGGAGAGGTAAATAAAAAGGACTAAGATGCAGCATGCATCTAGGCCTGTCCCCCACGACTGTGACCATTCTGTATTACAAACATGCACTAAGGGGAAGAAATGCTTCATCCTACCAGTAGAAGGAATAACCAACTGGGCCAGTGGTTTCCCTGAAATATAACCCTTGAGGAAACAAAATTGATTGAAAAAAATTTCTTGCTCTTTCACATCCTCCTTTCCAAGATGACAGAAAAAAAGAAGGAACAAGGTCGTGCCCAAAAGGGCCGTGGTCATGTGCAGCCTATTTGCTGCAGAACCTGCACCCGGTGCAGACCCAAGGATAAGGCCATTAAGAAGTTTGTCATTTGGAACACAGTGGAGGCTGCCGCCATCAGGGACATTTCCGAAGTGAGTCTCTCTGACAGTTATGTGTTTTCCAAGCTGTATGTGAAGCTGCATTGCTGTGTGAGTTGTGCCACTCACAGCAAAGTGGTCAGAAATCAATCTCGTGAAGCCCGCAAGGACCTCCATCCTGATTTAGACCTGCAGGTGCTGCCCCGCGATCTCCAGCAAAGCCCATGTAAGGGGCTGGGCCTGAATGGACTGGAGAAAACTTTCTTGAGAAAGAAATAATAAATTGAGTGTTATACTTAAAAAAAAAATCCTCCCACCACCCCCCTTCCATCCCACCACACCCCTCTGAATAGCCTGTACTATCATTCCATCCTTTTCCACTAACTTGCCCTGTGGTGGGTTTGGTGATGTATTGGCCAAGTGACAGATAGCTCATCTGCTGCGTAGATACTCTGACACCCAGTCTCAATCGCCATCTCAGTGACCCCAGGGGCAGGGCTGGCACTGCGGGCCCGGGGTCCTGCATCTGTTTGCAGGCAATTGAATCCACTGAGCTACTGAGCCAGCCCCTTGGACAAACATTTTTAACTTATTAATTTAAAAATATCTAAGTTATAAAGGAAAAAGTAGATAATGTTAAATAATATTCTGTGTGGAGAGGAGATAGAAATGATTTTTCATTGATTTTGCTTCCTCAAATAATCATATATTGGGAAACTACTTGTCCAGTTAGTTGTTCCTTCCATCAATAGGATGAGGAACTTCGATTTGATCTTCCCTAGTCCATTGTTTGTGGTACATAATGATAAATAACTGAGAACAGTGAGAGATGAGGCTTGTCAATGAAAGATATTTTGATTTTGGAATTGCTTATATTACATTGAAAAAATAAAAATTTAAAGCTATATTTGTTCTATAAAAGCTCGTACTCTCCAAAGCATCTCTATGATAGGCTCTGGAGACAGATACGTGATTTAGGAACAGTCCATGTGTATGAAGGAGAGAGATGACAGACAGACAGACTGACTGACAGACATTGCCTGCTCAGAGAGGGAGGCACCTGCAAAGATACAAATTTTGAGGTAAGAAGGAGTCAGCCACAGAGAAGTAAGAAAGTCAAGAAGATGTCAGTTTAACAGTACTATGAAGGCCAAGGTACATAGAAAATGAATCTCACAGAAAATGAATGTCTTTCCCCCTACATCCCACCCTCCCACCATCCAACCTGAATGGATTTCTAGTTTTTCCCTTTTTAGAAAGGGCAGGAAGTTTAGAGACAACAATGCCCAGTCCTTCAGGACTTTCAGTCACAAGATTAGCTCAGGACACTGGCCCCACATGATAACATGGCAGGGAGGAGGGGAGGATGGGGAGAGAGAGGTGGCCTTTCAGGAGGCTTTTGCCAGTCCGCTTCACTCATCAGTGAGATACCTACAGTCAGGGCTTCCATGGCTAGGGTCAGGACTGAGTTATCCACCTGGAGCCCCAAAGATCTCAGAAAGTTTCAGAGTGGGGAAAGTGCCCTTATTTGGACTCTTCACAGAGAGGTGACTCTTGGGCGTGGAACATTTCAGTAAACCTTTTTTTAGAGAGACAGGGGTAATCAGTCCCCTGAAGACTGGACTCATCAATAAGCTGCTCCAGAGGACAGCAGTTCTGTGAACTGCAGAGTTTGGAGTTGTCTAGAGAGTGGCTCAAGTCTGAAAGCAAAGCTTAATTTGTAAACAAGAAGACAGATCAGCTGAGAGAAGTCAGCAGCAATCCTCTTCCAGAGCACAGAGTCTTCTTTTTTTTTTGTCTTTTTGAGACAGGGTCTCGCTATGCAGTTCAGGCTGGCCTTGAGCTCACTTCTGTAGCCCAGGCTGGTCTTGAACTCACACTGATCCTCCTGCCTCAGCCTCCTGAGTGCTGGGATTACAGGCGTGAGCCACCACGCCCCGCTCCAGAGTCTTCTTTAAAAACCAGCATTTTAGGGTCGGCCTGATAGCTCAGCGGATTAAAGCACCTGCTTAGACAGAATACCAGCCCCACCGCCAAAGCACAGAGACTGGGCTGGTGGCACGTGCCTGGAGGATCGCTAGGAGTCCAGCCTATGTAGAAAGACCCTGTACTAAATGCGTTTTAAAAATAAGTAAAATAAAACCCAGCCTTTTCTACGAGATGGAGGGTAGCTCAGAGACAGAGCTCCGCTCAGCATATGTGAGGCCCCAGGTTCAATCCCCATGAGTTATGTCAATAGGAAATGGGAGCTGTACGTATACACATGCACTCACATGTGCACATATTTGTTAGTTTTTGCCTAGAACATGCCTGACAGAACCAACATGTTCACACTGTTGTCTTTGGGATATATAGCTGAGAGCATAGTCTATCAATTAGACAATGGGATAGGATGTCGTAAGAAGTGACCCCAAATCCAAGGCTCAAGCAAGATGGCATTTCCTTCCTTTCTCTCTCAAAGGACCAGGACTCTAAAAGGTGAGGAAATGCAGGGAGCCAGATTCCTTCTGTTGTGCTGTTCTGTGCGCCTGTAGTGCTCCCATCTACATCAGTGACAACGGCTGCCTGTGGCTTTCACTGGGATCACTAGCCAGGCCGCAGCCACTCCTATATATATGTAAGATTCCTTCTTGCTTCTCTTTCCTCTGGTGCAAATTAGAAATCCTTTATTACTTGGTGTGGGAAGGCTGCTGAAGAGAAGTAAGCACCCTTAGGAAAGAGGCAGGGAGACCAAGAATTTGTCAGGCTGGGTTGAGGGTGCAGTTTGCATGGCATTATGGTGTTCTAACAGGCAATGGTTGGGGAAGGTTTGGCACACAAGCTGAAAACGAAAGAGGAAGTGGAGTTTAATCAGGGGCAAGATCAAAGTTGGCCTACGCATGGCATGCCCTTGGTTTAGGATCCCCACCCCACGCTAACTTGTGGCCAGGATGACCCAGTGGACTGTTCCATGGCGCAGACAGGTGCAGGCCCACCAGAATACACCAAAGAGATGTCCTCCTTAGCTGAGCACTGTGTAAAGGGAGCATCGTGAGGAAATTATGCCTGGCACAGGCAGACACAGGGCAAATAGATCATCTGTAAGGAGCAAAGAGAAGTGGGCTGAAATCAGACTCACCTCCGTCCAGCTTGTCTGCCAGCAGGGACATTGTTCTCAGCTCAGCACCAATACCCTTGAAAAGCATAGGCTGTCATAGAAGAGACATGATGGAGCACAGAATCTTAAAGTACCCAGACTACTGAAGGCACTCAAACATTTACCCTGGCTGCCGTGAAAACTTTGCCCAGTGAGCCACAAGACCTTTAGAGAAATCTGACCCCTGACATTTACTAAGATCTTCCCAGCTGATGTCCCTTGCTTTCTTAAAGCCTTATTTTTAAAAAGCCCACTTCTCTTTATTCCCTACCAATTACTGTTTTGCCTTCTGTCTTCCTGTGCCCAGGTACAATAAATCCCACCCCATGCTGACATCACACAAGCCTCATGGTCTCTGCTGGTCTCTGCCTCATGCCGTTCCTTGCACAAGACTTTACTTCCAAAGGTAGAAGGGCAGGGTAGATTAAAAAGAACAATACATGGTCTGTATCTGGGGTAAAATGGGAAAGTCCTTTAGCCTTATATATTGCATCTTTTGAATTACATGAACTAAGAATAAATTTGTTTGAAAAATACATTTGATTAGGAGTCACATATTGAGCATGTGCATCTATTTTTCCATTATTTCAGAGACATAAAAGAATATATTATAAGGGCATATTATCAAGAAAATGAAATCACCAGCACCTGGGAGGCTGAAGCAGGAGGACTGAGATTTTGAGGGTGGCATGGACTATAAAAAAAGGTCCTGCAGAAGATGAAAGGAAGAGAAGGGATGTAGGCAGAGAGAGAGAGAGAGAGAGAGAGAGAGAGAGAGAGAGAGAGAGAGAGAGAGAGAGAGAGAGAGAGAATTATATTGGTGCTACAGAATTAGGGTGCAGCCAATCAGAAAGACTGGGAAAATAACAGCAGTTAAGAAGTAGATGTGAAAGACCAAAGGCGAAGCCACAGCCTCAAATACCAGGACCAGGAACCTTCCTTCTACAGGGAGCCCCAGAGAAACTCCAGACTCAGAGCTAAAGAACCAGAAAGCAAAGGAAAGCACACATTCCTCACCCCCAATCTCTCAGCAAATGCTCAACCAACAGGAACAAGAGTGGAGATTGGGCCCCTTGGGCCTGAGAACCTAAGGACTATTAAAAAGAACGTGTTATGGTTTGTATCTAGTTGTCCCCAAAGCCTCATGTAAATCATGGGGCTGTCAAGCATGGGCTCAAGGGGCGGGGCCAGAGGATCAAGGCGTGGCTTAAGGGGTGAGATCAGCGAGGTACAGAACCATTAAACTGACAGCATGCACCTCACCCACACCCCCAACACTTGGAGGGATGGAGTGGATCATTCTGAACACAGCAGTGCCCCAGCCTCTCGTCCAGACCCTTTTAGCATGGAACAGCAATGTCTTGAGGTCTTGCTGTGTACTTCAGGCTGCTTCAAACTATGAAACTTCCAGCAACAGTGAACTAAATAAACCTTTCCTTCCCTAAGCTTGCATGTCAGGTATTTGTCCCAGCAGTGAGAGAAGAGTAACTAAGACAGAGTGTAAAACTTTATCCAGGAAAGTATCCTAGTGTGGGTCATGAGAGAAGAGGAACAGGGCTTCCAGCCTAACTCGATCTCCACAGCAGACTCAAAGGGCAAGTTAGGTGGGAAGAATACAAGTAAAAATGCCCCTGCTCTGGGAGAAAATACAGCAGAGTGCTCTGGTCCATTATTTTAACTCCTCCTTACACTGGCAAGTGGGAGCACCCCCAGCTGCTCCTGAAGTCTAGAAGGAAGCCTGCTGACAGCATGGTCCAGGCACTTCTGGAACCTCTTCCCTGCCCTTCCCCTGCCAGGAGAGGCCTTATAGTGAACAGCTCATGGGCATAGACTCACCTGATCCTTCTGTTAATGAAAGCTTGCACTCAACCATGAAGTGCCATGTGAGGTGCAAGGAAATCAATGACATGAAAACAACTGAACAAAGAACAAACAGGTGCCCTGAGAAAACAAGACACAGTAAAGATCATTAAAGAAAGAACTCCAATATCTCTGGAGAAAAAGTTGAATTACTTGCCAATTTGAAAGGAATCATTAGAGGATAGAGATAATTTATAGAAATTTAATATGATGATCAACATTTTTTAAAAAATCTAGTGGACAGAAAGAAGAGAATAAGTTGTGACACAGGGCTGCAATCCCTCTACTCCCAAAGGATGAGGGGGGAGGATCTCATGTTCAAGTCCAACCCAGGTAATGTAGTGACTTAGAGAAATCTGTCTCATAATAGATTTAAAAGTTTTTAAAAGCTGAGGATGTAGGTCAGTTATGGTTCGTGTCTGCATGTCTCCCAAAGCCTCATGAGGTCTTGTAGCGGGGCTCAACCTAGAGTTGGGTTCATTGTTGGTGCTGGGATTGGGAATGTGAGTGCAACACCCACCCAGGATGGGTAGGCAGAGGGAAATGGCTTGCTCTCGCCTCGTTTCTTTGCTGTCTTCTGCCAATGTAAACTGCTGTCCTCTGCCAAGCCACCCTGCCTTGGAGCCAGCTGATCTTGGACAGAAACCTCCAAAATGTTAGTTACATAAACTTTTCCCTCTTTAACTTTAGGTGCTGGGTATTTTGTCTCAGCAAAAAAAGAAAGGCAATTAAGACACTCAGTGTGAAGGTCCAGGCTTCAAGCTCTGAGACAGAGATAGAGAAGAAGAGAGGGGAGGCAGTATCAGCCCAGTTACCTGAAAGTCATCAAACTCTCTGGGAACACAAGAAAAACTGCAGTGAAAAATGAAAGAAAAATCAAAGGACAGATAAAAGACATGAAATGTCAACATTTAAAAATGTGTGTATGTGGAGGGGGGGAATAAAGGATATAATATAGAATTTTCCTGACCTGGGGATAAAAGTCTTTAAGTCTTAAGTGTTCACTAGGCCCCAACTAAGATAAACGGAAATAAGATACATGCCTAGATACTTATGATAACTGTATCAGAAACCCAAGAACAAAGAAAAACCCATAATAGCTTCCTGAAGGAGAAAACAAGGCATCTGCAAAGAAATGTGAATCCAGCTATCCTCAGGGTCCTTGTCAGAAAAGCTTTAAAGCTAATCCTTCACAGTTCCAAGGGAATACAAGCCTAAATTTTGCTCCCAGTTAAGCCAGAAACTGGATATATATTCAAACTTATCATCACTCCAGGAATGCTTGAGGGGTAAAAAGGCATAGCAACAATGAGATTTCCAAAACTATGAGATTAGGAACCAATGAGGTAGCTCATTGCTAGAGAGCTTGCCTAGCAGGCGCAAGGATCTGGGTTCAATCCCTAACACTGAAAAACAAAACCCCATGAGATTAAAATGAGCAAATTTTTAAAAAATAGTAACAGTTGAGTAAAAGTGAGAAAAGTAAAAATGAAACAAAACGGCCCTGTTTTGAACCCTGACATTGTGTGGCAGGGGTTAATTGGAATTTTCTTTCTTTTTCTATAGATGTGATTAGATTCCTCTGCAGTGATTAATGTTTGCATAACCATAATATGGTGAGTGCTATTTTTATGGGGTTTAAGTATTCAGAAGTTCAAGCCTAGAACACAATTATAGCTCTGGAACAGGATGTAAATGTTAGAAACCACAAGTGTGGGAAGAAGGAAGAAACTATGAACTGACCTAGAAGAACATTATGTAAAGCAAATGTAAGCTTCAGAATATGACATTATGAATACATATATATATATATATATATATATATATATATATATATATATATATATATATATATACTGTGGAGCAAACCCAGGGCCTTCACACGGAGCTACAATCTTAGCCCATTTTATTATTTGTTTTGAGACAGGACCTAAATTCTCCAGGTGTGGCTCAAACTTGTGAGCCTCCTGCCTCAGTTGCCCAGAGTTGGGACTATAGACATCTACTACATGCCTAGCTGTGTTTTGTTGTTGGTGTTATTGTGGTGATGGTTTTTAGAGACAGAGTCTCACTTTGTAGTGCAAGCTGGTCTTGAGCTGCTTATGTAACCCAGGCTGGCCTCAAACTCAAGAAAGACCAATCTTCCTTTCATTGGTTTTTAGTTTGTTTTGTTTTTGTGTTAATTAGGCCTGCTGAGGTCTCCAAGAAGCACTCCTCCTGCCTCAGCCTCCTGAGGGCTGAGATTACAGGAATGCACTACCGCCCTAGGCTCAAGCCCAGCTATCTGTGTTTTACATTTATACGCATCTTACATGTATAGCACAACACCTAGAAAACTCGCATTCACTTTTTATATTTTATGCTTCTATAATAGGTTTCTGAAATTTTATAAGAATGTATAATTTTTATAATTAGTAAAATAACAAAATGTTGTTAAAGACATTCTTAGATTTTAGCCTGCCTGGTGGACTTACTGGTCTTGATTAGAACCTCAGCAAAATAATCAAACTGAACAAAAAGAACTATATTTTGTGAAACTCTTGATACAAAATTAGAGACTTCCACTTAATTCACACAAAAACCGACTAAAACCCAATGAAAGATCAACACTGCCACCTACTGAGGATACACTGAAGAACAGGTTAAGTTGAAAAGGCTCTTTTGTTTTATTCCCAAAGAGCTGAAGTCTGGGTTGTTTTCCACCAGGAGCATGGATCCTGAGCCACGTAGGAAATCAAGCCAGGCACAGTGGCACACATCTGTAAAGCCAGCACTGGAGGACATTGAGTTAGGAGGATAACATTTTCAAGCCCCATCCCAGCTATTTAGCAACTTAGTGAGACCCTGTCTCAAAATAAAAAAAATGAAAATGGTCAGGGGGTATAGTTCAAGGCCAAACTCCTGAGTTCCTGAGTTCAATCTCCAGTATCATCAGAAAGAGAAGGAAGGGGAATGGTGAATGAAAACTGAAGCAGAAAGAAGAAATGGATAAAAAACAAAATCCAGGTCTCATGGAGGGATGTTTGGGAAAGCATGAGCAACAGTTTAAGAAGTGGAGTTGGTTGCCCTAATAAAGAGCCCACTCAAAAAGACAGGGCATCAAGTTTCTGATTTGGCTGTGCCACGACCCAAGTTTGGAGTATGAGACCAAGGAAGAAACAGAGAGCAAAGATGAAGGACTGTGTGTCGCTCTGCTAGAATGAATTTTTAAGTGAATGCTACTTTCTAAAAGCAAGTGATTTTCTGAAAAGAGTGTATTTGCCCTGTCACTGAAAATTGGGTAAACAGAGGCAATCTGACCCACCATCCTGGGCTATACAAGGAAGGATGTCTGCATTTCTGAGAGCCTCTGCTTACATCATGTATTCAATATACCTTCTAGTGCCTATAATCCCAACACCCAGGAGGCTTAGGCAGGAGCATCACCCTGAGTTTGAGGAGGCCAGCCTGGGCTACACGGTGAGTCCAAGGCCAGCCTGAACTATACATTGAGATCCTGTCTCAAAAACAAAAATCAGGGCCTGGCAGGATGGCTCCGTGGTCTAAAGCGCCTGCTTAGGAAAGCTTAGGTGGCTGCAGGGACCTCGGTTTGATCCCCAGCACTACATGCTGCGCCAGCCCTGCCCTCAGGGCAGGCTGAGCTGGCCATAAAAATAAATAAATAAACAAACAAAAGTTCTGAAACAAGAAAAATAATAATAAAAAATAATTTTTTTTTAAAAAAATCAAAAACTAAGGCCTTGCAATGGATGAACCAAATTTTTGTTCCTTTTTAAACCAGTTTGAAAACATCCTAATAAGATCAAAACAAATGTTATGCACATACATGAGTAGGTTTTTTAAAGGTACATACTGAGATGTGTTATGAACATGTACCAACTCCCTAGCTTGGATTTAATCTTTATTAAATGCAAACATGTACTTATAAAAATAAAAAATAAAAAAAGATACACAGGGTAAAATCTATATTAAAATCACAAATATTAGAACTGAAAAAACTTCCAAAACTATGTGGCTCACTAGGCTCCTAAGCCAGGCTACAGTCTAAAATAATGTAAGTAAGAACTCTGGCTGATTTCAATTTGCAAGGACGATATGAAAAATACTAGGGAAGCAGAAAACAGAAGGCTCACTATGAGTCCAAACTGTGTAGTGGGACCCTATACACACACACACACACACACACACACACACACACACACAGAAAAATATATAAAGGCCAATAATGTGTAAGATTTGTTATATAGTCAGTGCTCAACAAATATTTATTAAAAAAACAAAAAGTACTATCCCTCTTTAAATAATTTAAAACTTCTCAATCTCCCATCTTACTACAAGTTGCTGAGTTCTAAGGATAATCTTTTTCTTTAAAAAATAGTATCAAGTATGAAAAAATACAAGTGAAAGGACATTGGTTGTAGTTAAGAGAATAAATGAAATACACATAACAGTAGCAAGGAGGAGGCTGGAGGTTGGTGGAGTACTAAGAAAGGACACAATGACCTGAGGATGCCATTGGCTGTCACCACAACCAAAGAAACAAAGAACAGAATAATCAAAAGAGAACCCCTAAAAGAAAAAAGAACTGAAGCTGGGGTGCCTTTATACAGTACTTACTAGTCCTGCATTTGGGATCCCTGAGCTAAAGGACTCCAAGTCTATACCCATCTCTGTTACAGTTTATGTCAGGATGTCCCCAAAGAACCTGAGCATTCTTTCTGGATGCTGGGTTTGTTTATACCTGACTTGTGGTTAAGGGAAGAGTAAGAGCATATGGGTGTGGCTGGAAGGGTTTCTCCCCATTATTGGATCTTCTTAATCACTCTCTGTTCATGAAGGCATTCTGGCAGCTAGGTTAGATACTAATAAAGAGGGACTGGACTTTCAGGGAAGTCAGCAGACAAAAATAGACATCAGAATTGTGGCTGGAGGTGCATCCCAAGAAGGCCAGGCCCAGACAGAGGTGTAGTAGGCAGGCCTACCTGCCTCCCAAAGGGAATCAATGATTTGAGATTATATTGTAATTAATATCAGCTAGACCAGTAAGTCCTGATAAAGATTAGTCCTCCACGTGGACAGGTGTAAAGGTTGATACAGTGTGCCAACTTGAGAAGCTTAACTAAGTAACTCTACAGTTCTACATCCTAGGGTGTGGAGGACATGTGTGCCCTTACCACATTAGGATGTTGTTCACTGCATCAACTTGAGAAGTTTAGAAGTTTGACTCTGAGAAATTTGGCACAGGGACTGGGTCCTCTCT
>PVJA010022873.1:0-34101 GCA_004027025.1 Myocastor coypus
GACAATATGCAATATGTCAACTTTCAAAGAAAAAAAGGGGGAAAAGAAAAAAAAAAAGTAATGTGGATTTAGAAAGGTTAATGTTTAGTTGTTTGATCAATCTTATATACCTATATGTATTAATCTAAACTGATCCGATGATGAAAATATGTAATATAACCATTGTTAAATTTAAACAATAAAAGAATTGGAAAAAAAACTATAAAAAAAAATAAAATAAAATGCAGGCTCACATTAGCAGAATGCTGAATTTAATTTTAGAGTTTTTCCTACAAGTCTGCAGAGAGAAGTATGAGGAGTTGAGAGTAGAGATTAGAGAGTCATAGCAAGACAGCAGTGACTTAAAGTGGATGAACAAGAGCATGGAAACTTTATCATGTGGCTGACATATGTCCAAAAAGTGATAGGGTCGCCCGTGGGCACACACTTAAAATGGGCTCAGAAGAGTTTTGGCGTGGAACATGAGAGACTTGGAAGGAAAATATCTTTGGTCAGAGTAATGGTTACAGTTGCAAATATTGTCACATTGGATGCCAAGTTTCAGGGTGTAATAATTTGATCACGTACTTGAAATGAGTTTAGAAAATTACTTAACGTGAGATTAAGAAACTAAGCACCTAAATTAGTGTGACTAATCTGGATTGACTCTTTATTTGGAATTTTGAATTTCTGAGAATGATAACAGCAGCACTTTTAGAAATAGAATGCAATGAACTCATTTTTCAATTTCAGGAAGTAAAGGAGAGTGACTGGAAATTTGAAAATAGTCCACATAAGTAGGAATAATGATTGGTGTACCCAGGGGCATGTACTGCAACTGTAGCTGGATTGACTGAGCAACAGGATGGATGTTCACAGATATTCACAGGCAGAAATAAGAAGCAATGACCACACCACCACCAAGGTGTCACAATTGTAGAATGACAGAGAAACACCATCTTCTGCTTGGCAAATCTGCAGTGAAAGAGCATTCCTCAGAAATAACTATTTTCTGATTATAAGAAGGTAAAGTGAATGCTCAGGGACTATGGTGAGAGGATAAGCAGCTTTGCTGATGACCGAAAGGGAATTTTCAAGAGCTTACAGACATGTTTTCTGGGTTCGTGAGCCTGGCAGGAGTGGGTCCTGTAGGTAAAGGAAGGAAAAGAGACTACTGGTGCAAGTATTCACAGGATGGTGGATGACCTCTGAAGACTGTACATGATGAAATTATTCCTAATTGCTCTTCTTGGGGAGGTAAACAGTCGGCATTTATCATACCCTGCTTCTTGGGCTTAGTCTTTTATACAGTATTACAGTGTTTGCTGGAAAACTGCTTCATAGAAATCAACCCTGGATATATCTTTCTCTGCCTTATAGCTCAAGCTGTTGAGTAACTTAAATGGTAGAAGAACCAGTCTTAATATTCCCTGATCATTCACTTCATTTTCTTATTATAAGCAACATAATTATTTCTGAGGTAATTTTTTTTTTCCTGGAAGGACTATGTAATAACTTTATAAGTGAGAAATCTTGGAGGTGGCATGGTCTTTGCTTCTAATTCCAGTTCTTCAGACTTTTACTAAAGTAAGTGGTTAGGTGTGAAGAAGGAGGAAAGTGATATTGCGCGATGTGGATACGTTTTAAGTGTGTCTCCTCGAGGGAGTTCCTGGGTTGAAATTTATTCCCAGTGGGAGGTACGAAGAACATGGAAACTTCATCCTTCTACGGTGCTTAGAGATGGAGACTTTGGAAAGTGATGAAGACTAGATCAGGTCCTCAGAGAGGAGCCCCACTATTGAGCACAGGAGGCAGTATAAAGATGGAGAGGTGGGGCTGGTGCGATAGTTCAGCAGCCTAAAATGGCATCTTAGGAAAGCTTAGGCAAGGTCAGGGACCACGATGTGATCCCTAGCACCACATGCTGCCCCATCCCCTCCCCTTGGGTGGGCTGAGCCAGCCAAAGTCTGGGTGTGGTGGCACACACCTGTGATCACAGCAGCAGGGAGGTCGGAAGCAAGAGAATCACTGAGTCCAAGCTGCATTGTGAGACCCTGCAACAACCAAATACATTTTTTAAAACGTTTTATGGTTGAATTCCTCTCATCTGGGTCTTCTAAATGTGTACTGTTTTGAATGTCTTATCAATTATTATACTCTATTTATTTTAGGGAAGGGTCTACAGGATTTTCGGGGTCTCACTACTAGATTGGACTCCTAGTGATCCGCCTGTTTACAGCCTCTCAAGAGCTGGGGTTACAGCCACACATCACCACGCCAGGTCTCAATTGCCATCTCAGTGCACCCCAGGGGTGGGGGGCGGATGTCTAAATGCAAGCCAGGGGATCGAACTCTCTGCTCCTTGCAGGTGTTTCAATCTGCTAAGATATTTGGCCAGCCTTTCAATTATTATACTCTACTTAAAATAATTTATTTTAAAAAGACAAGAAAAATAAGGAAAAAATAAGATTTCTTGAAAGCAAGCATTAATATTCAATTATTTGCCCAACCTTGCATAACTCTGTTAATCTGAGCAACAGATTTGACAATAAAAAGATAATATAACAACCATTGTTAATTAGTTATCCCTACTTTGACAATCTGTAACCTATGTATTGTTGTATGTTACCTCCCCAAATTTGGTCTTTGTTTTTCTATTTGTTTTTGCCGTTGTTTTCACTCTTCAAAATAAAATAAAACTGAATTTAAAAAAACAATGGAGAGATCGAAGGCCACCACATACGTGCTGTCTCTTGCCCTGCTATTCCTGCACTTCTGGGGGACACTCCCAGCAAGCTTAGCACCAGAAACATCCTGAGAGCCCGAGACATTAGAGCCATAAAAAATGAACCTGTTACACAATCATTCAGCTTCATGTGCTTCATGATAGTAATGAAAGGTAGATTAATACAGATGTCCTTTCTATAAACTGCCCAACTAAGCAGTCTAAAAGCTCTGGCTGCCAAGGCAGCGGGATAAAAGTTAAACCAAATGGGAGTCACCACGATTTGCTTATGTAACACCAGGTCTAAAATTGGACCAGAACAGCAGAGAGATAAAAAGGCAAGTGCTCACCCTCAGCACGGAGAGTTCTTTTGGACAACATTGTGTGCCTCCCTGCAAGATTTTTCTGAAGCTGTTCACTTTTTTTTGTCCTTTTGCCTCTCAAGGTTAGAGATCTTTTTGTGGTTATCTCCTTATTTTTCTTATAGCTGAACATTGTCCTCGAGCCATTCTTTTTAAATATGTCTTTCTTCTCCATGGTATCTACACAAGAACATAGTAAATTTCAAGGGCAAGGAAAATTTTAGGGTTGACTGATTTAATGTCCACTTGTTGCTTTTAATTTGAGCACTGATGAGGCAGTTATCAGTTCTGTTTATTTTTCTCATCTTTGTCACTACTGCTAGATGAAAAATACTTTTCAATAGGTCAAACTATCTACAAACATTTAAGAGTGCATTTTAATCTGAAACTCATACCTCAGCTTAAAAATAGTATTAAGCAGATAACCAAATTATCTGTGTAAATAAAAATCAGACAAAAAAGAAAAATATAGGAAAGGAACCAAAGAAGGAAAAAATGTGATTATGGGGAACGTTGAAAATAATTATTTTTAATATAGTTTTAAAATGTATTTAGTATAAGGTCTCACAATGTAGATCAGATAGAACAGATCGTCCTGTTTTCAGCCTCTCAAGCACTGGGATTACAGATGCGTGCCACAATGCACAGTCTCTTTTACATAGTTTTGATCTCTATACAATCTTCTTATTATTTAAGTCTGCCTACTCTCAGAACTCACTTTTTCCTGACACTTATAGGAGAGGAAAATACGCATTATTTTGATGCTTAACATTTGCAGCTTTCCATTTTAGCTGTATGACAAGCTTTGCTCCCGTTAGCTGGCCTCTACAAACTCCTGGGTATTTTTTCCTTCCATTTATATTTGTATTTATACTGAATTGTAAATGCAAAACACAAAGGATTTTAAAAGCATATCATTTATTCGTTGTCAGAGAGTTGTTAATGAAACTCAGACCATGTCTGAATAGTCTTAAACAGAATTCATGTTTTTCTTACTGATAAAACATTTCTGATATGATCAGATTGAATTTGGAGGAATTTGTAACATTTATGCTCAGAGGTAGAATACTGCCTTGAAAGGTTGGGGAGCAGAGAAGTTGGATTTAGAGTTTGTTGATCCATTTGCTCACCACTCTGTTCTTTGTTTCCCAAACTGAGAGTTCCATTCACTAACCATCAGTTTATCCCACAGCCAAGACCCTGATTCATCTCAGGTGCCACCACAGAACAAGCTCTAGGTCTAAAGGCCATAACAAGAGTTTTCACCATATAAAAAGCGGTAGTTTTCTTACTAAGTTCTCTTCTCATTGCATCAACTAGGGTGCTAGAGGAAGATTTAGAAACTCAGCTGGTTCAGAGATTCATCTCCAGAAAATTACTCTGCCAGAAGCCAAGCAGTGTACAATGAGCAAGTCCTCACAATAAGTCAAGAACTCACGTTGTTCTTGGCTGATCATGTAGAATCTTAGCTAAATCCTGTCTCACATAATTATCCTGGGCTCTTGACTTTCAAACTAAGTCAATATGTGTGTCCTTGATTCAGACAATAGTTCTATTAGAGAAAATGATCTTGATTAAAATTGACTGTATTTTAATTCTCTTGGTACAATTTTTGCTAACTGAACTCTCATAATTTTAAGAGTAGAAATATAATTGCCGCATGATTTTCAAAGACACTATGGAAGTGATTTTTTGAAAATCTTTATATGAGTGTGAATATACATGTGTGACTCTGAAATACAGCAAAGATGGTTTTTGCACATAATTAAAATATTCCCTTAATGATTCAATAATGATTTTGATGTTTTCATGCAGATATAGGAAGTTAAAACCCAAAAGCAACCTAGTGAGTTAATCTTCTTCTAGTATTCTTAAATTTCGGTATATAATCTTCGTAGTCCTTTTCGCTAAGAAATATGGCAATTTATCTCAGGAATTTAACTTTGCATCTTTAAACTGAACTGAATTCAAAGTTTATTTTCCCCCAAAAGAATAGCACAAGGTCTATATTGAGTGTGTCTATTATCTTTATTGCCCATGAATATGGTACTTAAAGTAGTTTACGGACACTGACAAGGCCAATCCTAATGCTTGTGGTAGAAAAGTTCATGATTACCCTGGCTTCTCATTCTAGCACATTTCAAGAAACTGATGCAACTGTTGCTGTTCTTCAGCACACTTGTGTAGAAAATGTATAAATGCAACTTGAGCTGAAACACAGTGTGCATTGCATGGTAGTACAGGTGAAAGACTGAGCTTAACTCAGACCAAGATGCTAGAACCATCTTTGAAAATAGTGGGTGCTGTACAGCCCAGGAGCATGGCATCCATCAGTGCTCACTAGAGGCACAGGTGTGCTGCGTGATACACAACAGCATGGAAGAACTGGCCAGACTGCCTCTCCCGCACGCTACTGCGTCTCTTGTGAGTCCAAGGCAAAGGTGAGGATGGAGCTCCTCCAACAAAGCAGGAGAGTTTTCCTTCTTTGTTTCCATTTGTACCGTTCTGGTGACAATCCACCCTCAGGTGGCTCTTCAACGCTGAGAACTATGCTAAGCCAGTTGACTTGGGCCTCTGTTGCTCAAGTATAAAGAAGTAAACCTTTATCATTTAGTTTTTCAAAAAAGTATACTATTTTTAAGGAAATAAAAAAATGTTAATATTTGCCTAGTTTATTCTTATTTCTATGATATATGTCTTCTGTGGAAAATACGAAAGACCAAAGATACTGTGGTTTACATGTCTCTTTTCATTCTGATGGAAAATTGGGAGCATCATTAAATCCTTTATTTTGATTTCACACAAAAACCTTTGTTATAGATAAGGAAGTAGAGTAGTAGAATAAGCGCCTGCCTGGCAAGTATGGTTCCAGTACCACAAAACAAAACAAAACAAAACAAAACAAAACAAAACAAAACATATTGTTAACTTTTTTTTACCCCAAATGTAGCTTGAATTTTTATTAAATATATACATTTTATTAAATTTAAATATATAGTCTACAAACTAACATTTTTTAAAAGCAATAGAATCTTACCCTTTTTATTATCTTTCCTATTACTTCTCTTGATTTGATCAGATCAAATCAAACCAAATCAAAAAAGTGACATAGAATCTATTTTTTAATGTAAAGATGCAACTCCTGAACTGGCTTGAACACTGTAATCACCTGGAACATTTTAGAAATGCTGACCCTTGTGTCCACTTTTCCTAACTTAATTGCTAAGGAGTACAGTCTTAGAATTTTAAAAGAAGTTCCAGAAGCTCTGTAGATAAGGTTAATATTAAAAAAAATAGAGACCACCCCATCTAGGCTGTTGTCACTTATTCTGTGGCTCATGGGAAATGTCAGGGCGGTCCTAAAGATATTGGTGCCAAGTCCTCAGCCTTCAGTTCGATGAAGTCGATCTCAGTTTCATCCAGAAAACCAGAAGCTTCACCTTCACCTATAAGCATGTTTCTGATAAACAGCGCTGACTGTTTATCAGAATGAATGAGATTGCATTTTGTTGGATCAGAAGATTCATAAAATTTCTCAATTCACAAAGATCAAACCAAGTATAAAATGTATAACATAGAAATTGAAGTACACTTGTTTCAGAAAGGCAAAGAATAACTGATAATTCCGTGTAACAATCTTCCAGGGGGAAAAAAATCTTTTTCTTACTGTAAAAGAGCCAGATTCAAGGTTAAAGGCATTCTCTTGGCAGAAAGCAAATTATAAAATTGATAATTCAAATATTTTAGTACACGCATGACTAGAAGGTCCATGAGGTTTTAACTTATAAGCAAAAGTGAGCGTGAAGGGCACTTTTCGATATGAAATATGATCACTTTTCAAATGTTTTTATATGCTTAGCAGTTAACTATAAGCCGGGCGTGGTGGCGCATACCTGTAATTCCAGCACTTGGGAGGCTGAGGCAGGAGGATCAATGCGAGTTCGAGACCAGCCTGGGCTACAAAAATGAGCTCAAGGCGAGCCTGAGCTGAATAGTGAGACCCTGTTTCAAAAAGACAAAACAAAAACAAAAACAAAAACAAAAAGTCAACTATAAATGTTTGCTATTCAAATTTTGTGAACAATGCAAGTTCTTGACTTATGTTAACTGTCAATTGCTTCCACTTGAAATATAGTGAAGAGCGTAGTATGCGTTATAGTGAAGGTATAATTTTTTTTTTCTTTTATGAAAGATGATAACATATTCAAAGAAAATCCAAGTGTAAACCATTAAGTATTTTTCCACATTTGTGCAATTGGTTTATAGGGTTGTGTTAGTGCAGCTTTCTGAAGTATTATGAAAATAGTGGAAGAGTTATTCCTTATAACTTAATTTATATGTGCAAACATTTAAACTTTTTCTTCTCCAAACATAATGTGCTAAATTGCTTAAGTAGGAAAGGATTTAGTATGAAGAGGCAGTATCATATCATATCGACAAGAAAATTCTCCTTAAAAATATTTTTTAATGTTAGAGAATGTGTGTGTGTGTGTGTGTGTGTGCGCGCGCGTCTGTGTGTGTGTGTGCACGCGCACGCGTGCCTACATTATATTTGGTGATGCAGATCTCATTTCTCAAGCAACTTCTTTCTCCTAAGAATTAAATGTGTAATTCTACCATCTGCATTGTTGGAAAGGCATTTTGTTATGAAAACACTGTTAATCCGTCATTGTCTGATTATGAGAAATGAAAAGACTATGGATAATAAAGCCAATGTATAATACATGGGGGTAATTAAAAGCTTGCTTTTTCACCTTTTGCTAAAAAGAGCAAAAAAGGTTAAAATAGACACTAGGTCAAAGGAATTTATTAGCAGAATGGACATTTAGTCTGTGTTGATAAAAGACAGAAATTGTAGACCTTTTTCCTATGCATACTGGAATTAGGGGAATGGGTTCTTACTGGAATTTCCTAAAACCAGGAACTTTATTAGGATTATGAATTAAATAAAAAAGAAAATACAGGTTAGGATGCAAAGTACAGCCAAGATAAGTGTAATACCTTAAGGCAAAAAGAGTAATACTTTGTAAGTTTGTTCAAAGGGTTTATTTTTTTTATTTATTTTTTTTTTTTCATTTAGTACAGGGTCTACATACAGGGTCTACAAGGTCTCACTACACAGGTCAGACGCATAATGATTCTCTTGTTTTCAGTTTCCCAAGTGCTGGGATTACTCAAAGTGCTTTTCTTTGCCTCATTATTTAAATCAGCACAGGGTCCTTATGCTTGCTTTCACTAACTTTTCATTCAGCCTATAATGATATCTATTATGATTACTAAGAAATATAAGGTACAATTATGATAAAAAAGTTATACAATCATCTAGCCAAATTATTGAATTACATCTATGGAATTTAAATTTGCACCTGCATATAAAAGTCAGCCTATAGTAGATTGTTCTCTAATCCCTAAGCTAACAGAATGAATATATTGTAACATTTATCTTATGATAATGCTATGTGCAGTAGTAGTGTGTTTATTGCTACACAGTGTTTTCATTGCTATTAGGGTTTATGACCATACTATTGTAAGACTGTAGAAGCAAGTATTCTGAAATACTATTTCTTGGTTTTTCTTTTTAATAAGAGTGTTTCAATTGTTATGTGTCATAATTTCATAATTTCTTTTCTATATCAAATACTTGATACAAAAAATATCAAATAATTGCTCCATTTGGAAGTTTTCAGGAAATTAAATTTTCTCAAGTGTAGCATTGATTTTAATTTCATACCAATATAGTTTAATTCTCTTAAAATATCTGACTGACCTTCTCATGTATGGGTAAAGTCATTATTTAAATTTATGACCTGAAATGGATAATTAGGCAAGACACAGAAAAACACAATAAAAATATGAAGAAAAGTGTCTGGAAGGGTATTATCTGAAATATGTGATTAAATATATTTATTACTCCTTTTAGTTTTGAGAAAAATGTGCTTTTAGCTTATTCCTTTGTTCACCATAATTCATTTTATCAGTGAGCTGTCACTGTATTTTAACATCTGGACCCCATCACGCTGAACAGCTGCCAGTGCTCAGGACCAATACAATGGTCTTCACTGTGAAAAGTAAACAGTGAGAATTGATCCTAGCTTTGTTACAGTAATTATATGATGGAAAATAGTTGGTCTCAGATTGTTATACTATCTCACCACCTGAAAAAAAAAATATTATTACCACTTTCTTGAAATGCCAAACAGCATCAATCATTTTATTCAAAGATTCTGATTTTTATGGAATTTTAAAATTCAGAAAGACTGTATAAATGCCAATGACACTTTCCCCATCCCCCAAAGTAAGAATAATATGGTATGAATGTTTTTAACTTTAACCAGAACTTCTCCGTGAGAGACTCTACATAATTAACTTCTAAAACTCTGGCCTCAATCCTTCAGGAAACCACTTAAAACAAGAGAGCTTTTTAAATGCTCTCAGCAGAATCCCATTCTGCTTTTATCTCTGGAGAGGATTTCCCTATAATTCTAGCACTTCAGTCAGATTGTTTGCACACGGCTGAGCAAGAATAACATATTTTTATATCAGTATATTTAATATAACAGCTTCTTTCAATGTACTGACAAAGTGTTGGCAAAATTAACAATATAGAAATCATTAGCTTTGAAAAAAATCCATAATTGAAAATTCAGGCTGCTGAAAAATGTCACCTTGTGTGTACTATGTTGAAGTAGTATAAGGACTTCATGTAAATCCTTGAAAGGGCAGGGAAAACTCAATTGCAGCCTGTGTTGAATTTACAGGCACTAAGTTTTATTGAGCTTGAGGATTTTGTCCTTTGGAATCACATCTCTGATAACCTGTTTCTCTGAAATTTGTAAGAACAGTCCAACCTCTACCCTGGTTGTTGCTTATGGGCTAGCCAAGTTAAAAAGCTATGGGTTCCTACTCAATGTCTGTCAATTGTGTGGCTCAGTGTGTCAAGGTACCACGTATACATCCACTCAGGATGCACTCTTGTTCCTCAGGCTTTTGCATTACATCTGTACATGACCCCTAGCCTGTACTTCATTACTTTAGTATTCCTAAACACTTTAAGAATTTCAGAAATAAACCAAGAGAGGCTTTATGTAGAAGTCACCAGTCACATGGGGACGTAGCAATAAGGTTAGCCTAGCATGGGCTTGTGGCTGGGTATTTGTTTCTCTTCTTGGGTTATGTACATTCTTCTGGTATTTTTTTTTTTTTTTCAGAAAGGGCTAGTTTCATCAAGTTGTTTTCTCTGTGTCATTATTTCACAGTGGTAATTTTTAGCATCTCTTTTATTGATTCTTCTTCCAAGTTTCACCATGTGTGGTTATGCTATGAGCCCAAGTTCTTGCTTTAAAATTCTGAAGCCACCATTGGCTGGCACAAAATGTTTCACCATTATCATTTGTCGATGGATTATCCTTTACAACATTTGCACTTACAGCTCTAGTTCCCCGCTACAAATTATAATCTCAAAGAGGCTATAACCTGCTATCCGCCTTTTGTTAATCTACACAGATAGCCATTCTACCTCTTCTAACACTGTTGGTCACAACTTAAGAATTTAAGCTGTAGTAACACAAACTCCTCCACACACATCTTTTCTCCATAAGATTATCCACATGGTGGATTTCAACGAACTGTATGTATTAGCAGTATCAGTTAAACCAATGCCACTCATTTTTACTTTAATTTTATTTTTTGGCTAGCTCAGCCTGCTCCAAAGATGGGACTAGTGCAGCACGTGGTGCTGGGGATAGAACCGCCATCCCCTGTGGTTGCCTAAGCTTTCCTAAACAGGTGCTTTAGACAGCTGAGCTATCTCCCTAGGCCCAATGCCACTCTTATATTTCTCTAGTTTTGATTGTTTTCTTTTCCTTCCCTTCCTTAGCTTCTTTTCTAGCTTTTTTTGGGGTGCCATTTTGAGAGCAGTGAGCATAGCGATTATATAAGCCAAAAGCATGACCAAACTTGTGTCCACAAACATGCACATCTGGGCTCGGACTGACACTTATGTTGCTTACATATGCTCTTCTATCATACAAGTCTGTTTACAGCTGCACAAACAGCAGGCATTTGGGTCAAAGACTTTGGTCTTAAACCTAGAATTCCAGTTTTAACCAAAGTTGTTCATATAACTCAAGGGTCAACTGAGCTTCACTTTTTAGTTTGAATTATTGTATCAATTAGGTTTCTTGGTTGTGCGTGATGGAAACAGCCTCAATCAAGGGATAGAAATGCCCATAGTCTGATGTGAAAGGAAGAGATTAGAATAATACTACCTGATAGCCAGTCATCTCTGGGGAGTATAAATAATGGACAATTCAGGGCAGAGAGGTGGCCGGGAGCAGCACTGTAGTCACTACGTAAGCGCTGTGGTGGGCGCTGTGGTTGCCATGCCTGCAGAGCCTCAATTGGTGCCCGCATAGCACACGACTAACTCTTGGTTGCACCAGCAAGATGAGATAAATCTCAGAATAGATGGAAAGATCCAATTATTATTTCTAAAAGCAAGACATCAGAATATCTGTCCCATTAATTTTTAAGATAGAAGACAAAGGAAAACTGCACAGCACAGACATTCAAGGGAGATAGATTTTAAGAAAAACCAATCTGGACACTTGGAGTTTCAAGAAATAATGGCAGCACATCTTCTGGAAGTTTCCAGCTATTGCCAAGTCATTAAATGTGTGAAGGCAGGACTTTCTCAGACTGTGTAAAAAAAAAAAAAAAAAAAAAAGAACTGTGGTTTGTTTAAACCATATTTTAAAATTCGATATTTTCCTTTTGAGCAATTTGTGCTGTTACTTATGGGTCTGTGGACATAGGCCAGTAAATTTTTTTTGAAGATCCTAGCTTTTTTGTTAAACAAAAATTTCATGCAGGCTGAAAGGTTGGCAGAGCTGGGCTAATGACTAAAGGACATGGGCCTACATATGTTGCTGCTCCAGAGAAGTAAAAGGATCAGGGATTAGCAGACAACACTAAAGTGTTATTTTGCTTTACCATGTAATTTAAGTACACCAGAGCCTATATTAAAAATTTTGACCAACTGTAAAGTTTATATAGTACATTGCTAACAGATGCAATTGTTGGATAGATAACATACTCATAAAACCACTCTTGAATTTGAAAATGTGTCTACAGTCTACAAGCTGTGACTCTAGCCCTGTGGGTACATACCCACCACCAACACCACCGTAATGATACAGTGATCATGATACAGGGCTTGACTGAATTTGTCAGGAGCACAAGAAG
Source organism: Myocastor coypus (assembly GCA_004027025.1). Taxonomy (NCBI): domain Eukaryota; kingdom Metazoa; phylum Chordata; class Mammalia; order Rodentia; family Myocastoridae; genus Myocastor; species Myocastor coypus. Next base: position 12,310 of record PVJA010022873.1, read on the forward strand.
GCTTGTCTTCTGACGGAAGCCATGAAGGGCAGTTTTCCTGAATAGGAGGCTATCACTCCCTCTTAGTTAAAAAAAAAAAAAAAAAAAGGAATTTTGCACAGTAGGAGAGGAGGAGAAAGGTAGGCTTCTACCATGTGAAATTTGCTTTCTGGAGACTAACAGTTGGAATCCTTCATCATTTACTGTTCAGAAAATTTCTCAGTTGTTGGAACCATCTTACATTTATTCTTGGTGTAATGTTTATTAGCAAAATATAATGGTTCTCTGTGACAATTAGATGCTTCGATGATTGCAGGCTCTTGATATTTGGCTATTTTTCTTCATACGTTTTGTGGCATTGATAGATTATGTACATTTATTCTGTATTATCTTCTCTTGTTATTTCAGTATCTGCTACATAAAATTATTTTCCTGCTGTATGTGTGTGTGTGTGTGTGTGTGTGTGTGTGCACGCTCATGTGTTTACCTATTCTTGAGATTTGTTAATAATTAATCTATTTCAGGATTTCACTCCTGAAAAGGCTGTGATAGATTAAGAATCTCAGAAGAGAACTGAGGTTCTCATTTTTAGTACCAAAGGAGGCTAACAATCTGGTGCTTTGGCATTGCAACGTGAGGGGTTCAGATCTCCTCAGGTAACAGAAGTTCATTCAGGAGGCCTATGCTTAGCATGCTGAGGAAACAATGCTATTACCTCTTTCAGAATGATAGCAGAGGGAGACAGATCTTCTCCTACTTTAATTTGTTGGCACACTTGAACTCAAGATTCACACTCAATTGATAGCATCTTTCATGTTCCTGCTCTTACGCAGGGCTCCCAGGTTTAGCTACAGGCTCTTTAAGAACCCATTAAAATTGGTCACTGATTTTCCCAATTCAAGGGACCTCATAATAGCATTTACCTTTGGAACAACTGTAGTTTCTATGAGAGAAAGAGAGAGAGAGAGAGAGAGAGAGAGAGAGAGAGAGAGAGAGAGAGAGAGAGAGAAAGCACTGTAGTAAAGACACATTCACTCATCCTCCTTAACATACTCTTCAAGCACACTTGAATATTCCACAGATACTAGAAATTAGGTTTATGCTTTATATTTAGTAAACAAAGTTAATTAGCACTAGTCCTCCATGCATGTATGGCCCTTAGCTATTTCTCCAAGTCTTTTCTTTCGTTCTTTTCTTCTGTAAGTTCCACGATGCTACAACCCACTGTACAGAGAAATTCACATTAGCCATCACTATGGCTTTTATCTGTCTTCATTTCTAGAGTCTGATGTTTATGTTTCCCCTAAAATTCCTACGTTGACATTCTAATAATGCCAGGAGGCAGGACCACCGGGAGGTGATTAACTGGAGGGCAAGGCTTCATGGACGGGATTACTGCCCTCCAAAAAGAGGCCCCAGGGAGCTCATTAGGCCTTCATCCTCCAGAAGCCACAGCAGCATCCATGCCCCAAGAAACGAGCCCACCCCATCACATCCTGACCCTGTGCCTTGAACCTAGGCTTCTCACTCCTAAACCCTAAGAAATAAATTTCTGCATTTTCAACATCTTTTTCCAACTTTTTTGTTTTAGCAAACCAGACAGACTAAGACATTTATTGTCTAGTGGTATACTTTTTATTGTTCTGTGCTTTTTCCTTCAACTTTTACCTTTCTTTGACATTAAGATAGTGACTCGATATATTTTTAGTTTTCAATTCTTCTGCCATATGTTTTCCATCATTTTCTTTAATCTCAGTTGTTTCAGATGAGTCTCTGATGTACACGATATAAGGGAATATTTATAAATCAACCAAGAAAGATATCAATTTGATAAATAGGTCAGGCTTATTTATGTTTTTAAAATTCAAGATATATATGTTCTGTCTTAATGCTATATAAGCACACACACATACACATAAATAATACTTGCATTTATATAGATTTTCATGTGACCTAGTTCAAATTTATTGATTCTGTTGTATCCTTGTATACATAAACAAATGACAAGGGCTTTTTTTGTATTTTTATATGCTGTGCTGAATATTTTTTCCTGACATCTATCTTTCACATCAGGGATGGATTTAATTATTGAGGGAGCTAAATATTATACAAACAGTTCCAATTAGCCAAGAAAAGATGGGATCTTTAGAATTAAAAGTATAGGAAAGTTGAACAAAGCAGAGACTTGAAGCTAAAGCTTCAATAATTTCAGGGCAAATGCCCAGAGCTTATTACTTACCATTTCATAACAGCCAAATTTTTTCTCTATCTTTCATGGATTTATTAACTCCCTACACTAAGCAAGTTAGTAATTCTAATTGATTTTTTCTCTTTTCTTTTTCTTCCAGTTAATTTTATTTAGTTATATTATTTGTTTTCAATAATAAATTCTTAATTAACTTTAAATTATTTACTATTAATTATTTAAACACTAGATATTTAATCACTTCTAATTTTTAACCACAAGTTTAAGAAAATCAGTGTATTTCCTACGTTTTTGTATCCCTTTGTCTTTTACTGATGACTATTATTTATGTCATTGCTGTTGACTAGTTTTCTCTGTGCAAATATTTTCATGCACTATTTTACTTTACTTAAACTATTTTCTGTAGCATCATTTCATCTATTTTTTCTTCTGGGAAATGGGTGCACATTGAGATCATACTATTAAATGAAGTAACTCAGACATACAAGTTTAACTTACATGGCTTTTGTTATATGAAAAACTCAAAATGAGCATAAGATATGAAACAAAAGACAGAAATTAGGAAAAATGCAAATGGTATTGTAATCCAATGAAAACAGTGTGTATAAGACCATACCTTGGGGAAAGCCACAGGAGATTCAAGATGGTGGCCAGTAGGAGGGTGTGGAAGGAACCTGAGGATGTCCACAAATGCAGAACGAATATCCAGGCTGACGAAGCTAATTTATTGACTTCGCAAGAGCTTAATGTTTCTGGCAAGCTTCCATATTACAATATATGGAAGTAGAATTGAAATCAACTTTCAGCAGAGTATCCATTCAAACCACCAAAGATCACATTTAAAACAAAGATCCATCCCCCAAACATTGATGAAAAAGAGCAAGTTTGCCCGTGGTAATTAGCACTGAGAACTGAAAGCCAGAGAACAAGGCTGACCAGGTAATCCAATCCTTCCCAGCCCTGGTGAATGATCCCTGGCTGAGCACCCGCTCTGGGCTGAGCATCTGCTCTGGGCTGACCTAACTGAAGATTACTCTAAGGACCACAAAACATTCTGTAAGAATGCTGAAGAGTTTACAGAGCATTAGGGGAAATGGCGACCTGTGGACTAAAAGCTGCCACAAATGATTCCAGCAAGTGTGAGCAGAGACCCCGAGCAGTGCAGTACTCTGCGGGAAATTGACACGTGCCACTGCCTGTGGCTCACTTGTGGCATTACTAACTTCATACAGATTTCTTAATCAAAAGTGATCTAGTAACCTGTAGAGAAAGAATTAAAAATTTCAGTATTCTAGCTCTTCTTCCTTTGCTTTTAAAATCGCTGCTGCAATCCACTTCAAAAACATGGTGTTTCTTTTCCTGCCCAAATGTTCCCAAAATCTTCAAGCTACATTTACCTATAAGGTTAAAAAAAGAAAAATAATGGTTGTGGTTCCGCTTTCTTCTGTGCCCTTACTACTCTTATTCTTTCTGCATTCAGTTTCCCTTTCATGGATCACTTCCTTAGATTCAAGTCCTATCTTTTTTGCAGAGAGAAGAAACGGCTCTGGCGGCGTCTCTCTACCACATCATGCTGCCCTGCGTGGCAGGTGGTTCAAATTCTCCCGATGCGAGTCTATAACATACTTTTTTTAAAAAAGAAATTGCAAACCAAGCCATCAATCTCACACCTTACACCCCAAAAAAACCCTGCAAAGGGAGGCCCACCTAGCTCTTCTATGAAAACCTCGCTCAAGTTTCCACAACAGTGTGAGTTAAATAGGCAGATCTTGTTGTCTGCTATGTAGAGAAACCCTCCTTGCCTGGTCTGGTGACTCCGGAGGGCGGGCTTGCCAGCTGAGGACACTGCGTAAGTAATGACAATGCATTTTTCACCAGAAAGGCTCTGGAGGCCAAGATTTGGCACCCTCCTTGAAGCCATATTAGAAGACCCACTGATTAGTACAGACAGAGTGGAAGTCAGAATAACCATTTCTAATTCTAAGCTCCCGCAGCCCCATCTCCATCGGAACGCGCCACAGAACTCCGCCACCCCTCTCTTGGCAGCAAACTCATCACGTCCCTTCCTTAGCATGGTTTGGTCCTCTACAGATTGGAACCGGACGGACTCTGCTAAGTATGTGGTGTCAGGCTGGGGCTGTTGGGCCTGCTGGCCAGTCCTTTAAACATAGCCGGTGGCCCAGCCCAGGAATGAGATGCTCTTTGGACTCCACTTTTGCAGAGTCAAGCTCCTTTGAAGCTCACTCAGCAATAGCTTTCAATGTGTTTTATATTATTTTGGTTGCCTTTTTGTAGAAATAAAAATTGACGTTAGAGCTTATCATCAGAAAAAAATAATTTAAAAAGTACATCTTGACTGACTGCAACAGACTCATGTTTTATATGTTTCTTGGACCATTAGTCTAGTTTTCCATCTATATATATGATCACTAACTTTATAAGGTCTTACAAGTTAAACAAAAAAATAAAATGAGGTAGAAGGAGAGGGGTAAAGCGTGTACGTTATGTACATACTCTGAGCCCCTGCATGTTGCAGTCCCCATAATGGATGTAAGCATGATGCTGTGATTTTATTATGCTTTTAATTGGTACTAATAAAAGTCAATTAAAATAGAATACAGATTATGGTTACCTAGTTCCTTTTAAAAATTATCTGTTCATTATGTTTTGCATAAACCTTCACATTTTTTTTTTTTTTTTTTTTTTGTTTTTACCACCTTCTCCCTCTTGTGTTCTCCTTGTTTTGGCTCCTTTATGTATTTTTGTGCACTGATGTGTGTTTTTTTCCATTTTATTATATATTTGCAGCAATTTCCTATAGAGTAAGGCATTAGCCGTATTGTAACACATTGCATGTGCACAGCAAACAAAAGTGCTTCTACTTACTCAAGATTTGTTACATCTTGGCTTGGTTAAATAACTGAATTCTTCCCCTGGGGAACAGCCCAACCCTTTCCACTTGGCTCAGCCAATCAGGATGGGCTTCTGAGGGGTGGAGCACAATTTTGTCCCTCTTCCGTTCCATTGTTACTTTTTTTTTTTTTTTCAAAAGTTTATTTGTTTATTTATATTATGGCCAGCTCAACCTGCCCTGAGGGTGGGGCTGGTGGAGCATGTGGTGCCAGGGATTGAACTGCGGTCTCTGTGGTTGCCTAAGCTGATTCCTATAGCTTCAGCAGAGGACTGGCTCCCACAAACACGGACAGGCTGGGTGCTTGGCTCTTTTGTCTCTGGCTTCACTCCTTGACTTCTCCTGGAAGCCAAGGGAAATACAGACAGTTCCAAGTGCTGATTCCTTTGTAAATGGGGAGTGTGCGATGCATGTTCCAGGTGTCCACACTGCTGTGTTAGACCATGTATGGGGGGGGCTAGCTTTTGAGCTCTGCACTTGTGGGCACACTCATTGGGCCATCTTGTGTTTCATTTTGTGAGTACATTGATTTAGTTTCCGTGCATCCCATTCTGTAATATAGGGTTCCATATGTCTCATTTCAATGAAAGTAAGTTCTTTATTTTGTTAACTTAAAACTTCTGATAAGAAAAAGGAAAAATTCTTACTTAACTCTATCAGGGTTATCATCACATACTCGCTGCACAGCATAAATAATAAGAATATTTACAAATTAAAGGGTTTAATGGTGAGAATTATAAGAGGTCATGTATCCTAGCAAACATAAATAGCAATGCTAAGAAAGCCTTTGTGACCAATCCAAAACTTAATGACCCTGTTCCTAAACTGGTGCAACTAGAGAGGTGAGCGTACATACGTTATCACCTTAATCAACTAAGCATTTATAATCCATTTGTGCATAAAACTTTAATATTACATTAAACAATTATGAAGCAATGATAATTTTACCTAGTTGAGTAGAAGTGTTCTAGCGCAAAGCCAACCCACATGAGTGGGTTAATAGAGAAGAGTTAAAGGTCAAGAGAAGAGAAAGTGGAGAGGGAAAGTGGTACACTTAGTGAGCAAAAGAAACAACTCAGTGCACCAGAGAGTAAATGCAATGCGGAGCACAGAGGCTGAAAATACGAGGTTACTGAGTACGTGTGTGGTGGAATGCTGAATAAGTGGGAGATAGTGCAGCTGCTCAAAATAAGGAAGAAGCCATGACTCTACAGATACCTCTCAAGAGATAAATGGGTAACTTTGGAAACTGCTTAATCCTTTTAGAGGACTGATAAGGAGGAAGATGGTTCTAGAAGTTTCTGTGAATCATTTCAAATTGAAGGACAGAATATGCTGGTGCTGTTTATTGACTTGTAGCCTTTGAAAAATTTAGAGTGATGAATTTGGCTTCACATAAATTGTGCTAGAGGGCAGGACTATACATCTAATTATGAGTTTTTGTAATTTTTGCACAAAATTTGACTGTGCATTTGGTTGATTAAGGGTTAAAGTAAGCAAGATTCTGGGGGTGGTTTTGAAAATCTGTTACACAGTTCTAACAACAAAATGACTCTAGAATAAAAATGACACAACAGATAACTTGTATTGCTTATTTTTAACAGTAGGATATATCTTATTTGTTTAGAGTTCGACATTAATCTTGGAGGTCCTGAAATCTTATCAGAATGTGAGCCTTAATACACAGTATTTCCATTTTTGACTGCTTAATCTATCAAGTCAAAGCTATTCAACTTTGAATGTTAAACGTGTTTATTACAAAAGCACTTCCTATTTATTACTAAAATAACTAAGTAGAGCAAGATGAAATGAACAAAAAATTAAAAACTCAATTCATTTTGTTACTTGTTCAATTAATGGCTCATAACAGCATCAGTTTCAGGTTTTTGAGGGAAAAATTCTTCTGCAAAGCATCACCAAGATGAGTAAATCAGGACTGGGGCTATAGCTCAGGGCCACAGTGTTTGCCTAGCCTGTGCAAAATCCTGAGTTCAATTTCTGACCTCCCCAAAAGGAGCATGAATAAATCAACATCACTATCATTTTTGAGAGCTGGAATTGCCCTTGTAAGCTTTGGAGCAGTTCTACCCATCAAAGCGAAATTTGCATGATTACTACGGCTAATAACATTTCTTGGGTTTGAAATAACATATTTTAAAACTCTTTTTCTCATAATTTTGCTTAGCTCATAGTAGAAATGAATTTCATAGGTAGCTCTTTTCTTTTTAGCTATGAATTTTATTTTTCAGTTAATGTTTCTATGTGAAATTCTCTCTAGTTAGTCAATTGAGCTTTTAGCACCAGGGATTTATTTTTACTTTGCATTCGAGTTTGCCAGAAGTCACACTGGAGGCAATTGACAATGTATTTAGGCTTTGCAATGGGCTCAGCACATTATGTGAGGTAATTTCTTCCATAAATGGGGGAAAAAAAGTGTTTGGTCCTTATGACCTCTAGAGAACTAGCTGGTATCATTAGAATATAAGTACTCTTATTTTACATTTAATGAAAAGTAGTTATCTTCTGATAAGTGAAAGCTGCTTAATGAAGTCAGCAATTTGTCATCATTATTCAAATAAGACCATGCTGTGAGGAAAATGTTGAAAACACCCACTGGCTGTGACTAGGAAGACCTCCTGACTCTGCATAAGTCAGTGTTTACAAAAGGAAAAATGCCAGTGGTTCCTTTGTCTCCTACTGATACGGGACATCTAAACGTATTGTGAATTAAGGGAACCTGTTAAGGGTGGAAAGAGACCATCAGCACTCTTTTTTTTTTTTTTTTTTTTTGTAGTTCCAGTGGGGGGGAAAAATAAACTAAAACAATGCATTCACATACTTTCATGTATTTTGGTTTTAACACAATCACCCTTCTTTTTAATAGTGAAAAATAGGAATCTGTAACTAATATATCTGTTAACACACTATACACTTTTACCTTTTTTCAGCGTTTGAAGTTGAACCCAGTGCCCTTATCCTGAGCTGCAACGCTTACTAATTTTCTTGTTAGTTTTAAATTTTTGCAACAGGTTCTCACTAGGTCACTAACTCTTGCCCAGGCTGGCTCCAATGTGATCCTCCTGCTTCAGATCCCAGACAGCTTTATTTACAGGCATATGCCATCACACCACTTTACTTTTTTTTTTTTTGTCTTTTTGAGACAGGGTCTCGCTATGCAGTTCAGGCTAGTCTTGAGCTCACTTTTGTAGCCCAAGCTGGTCTCGAACTCGCACCGATCCTCCTACCTCAGCCTCCCGAGTGCTGGGATTATAGGCGTGAGCCACCACGCCCGGCTAACACCACTTTTACTTTTAAATGAATATTTTATTTTGGAATAATTTTAGATGTGCAGGAGAGTCATGAAGATAGGACAGCGTTTTAGCCTATCCCCAAGTTAATTTCTCTAGTGGATAACAGCTTGCATTTCTATAGAACAACTGGCAGCAGGAAGGAAGCATTGCCATAGCTCTCTAACTTCTGTCCTACACAGACAACTTTTTCGTGGTGGAAACTAGTCTTCCATGGTTTTGAGTCTATATGCCTGAGGAGCAATCAAGAGCTCACTTCATTTACTTCCTGTTTAGATGGTTTCAAGGGAACACTTGGCTGTATATGTTCCCACATTCACATCTTTTAAAATAATTGCAGGAGCTATGACATAAAATAATTCATCTGATTCAGCCTACCTACTTTGCCTATCTAAAATGCTGACAAAAATAAATAAAAAAAATAATGCCAGATTTGGCAACCCCCATAAGACTGCATACAGAAAGAAAGGAATTAACACTATTTCATGGTGCTGTTAATGCAAGCACAGTGATAGCAAAGCTTTCTGGCTGAATCGGAACACTTGAGATGATAGCAATAATTATTAGTTTTCCTTTATGTGGTAATCTCACTAATATATGTTATGTGCGCTGGACAACCTGGAGTCTGTAATACTAGGCTGCAGAAAGGCAGCTTCATATTGATCTTCCTGTTTGCCAAGCATCATTTCCTGCTTTCTATATAAAGTGACTCACATATTCTTCACAATAATATGGTAAAAGAGGTACTATTATTGTTATTTTAAATTTATATTTAAAATAGTCATAATTCAGGTGCATTCCCCCACCACACAAATCTAACCTATCATGGCCAAGCAGGCTACTCTCCAAGTGACTAGAAAAGAACAATCTTTTTCTCTATATTGAGTTGGAAAGACATAAATCTAGACACATGAACAACTATCTTTTATTTCTGAATAAAGGAGGATCTCTCCAGAGTTGATCAAATAGAAGGAGTCAGAGTATTCAGAAAGACAATGTGTCATAACAACTTCATGTGAGTACCCAGATATACAGCCAGACTGTCACTAGAATTTAAGCTTCACAAAAACATTGCTGCCTAACATAAAAATCGAACTGGGTTTTATCCTCCAAATTTAACAAAAATTTAAACTGATACAAGGCAGGTCTAAAGGACAGTTCCCTATGATTATGCCAAGGTTGTCTTCTTTCAGTCTTTTTCTTACCAATAATTTGGTACCCTTATGGATCACATGGTTAATAGTCTTGACACAATAGTCAGTTCCTAATATTTTGTCCCAAGCTAAATGAAGAGAGGCAGCAAAGGCACAGATGAACTGAGTCAAAAAGAGATCATACCCAAACAACATATTCCTATGAGTACTGGACTCCATTAGAACAGAGCTCAGAATTTCTCCTGGTATACAGAATTCTGCTTGACCATAGTATCACATCATGGTACTGTCATCCAGAAAAGGTTTTGTGTCAATTAATGAGGCCATGATTCACTCTGTGTGTCTCATTAGTCAGTGATTGCTGGTGACTTTCATTTAAAGGGATGGAAAACACGCAGGAATCTCCCACACAACAGGAATCTGTTGAATACCAAGCCACGTAATTCACTGTTGTGGGTGTGGCGAGCACCAAGGAGTGAGTGAGAACAGGTCACAGCTGGGCCTGTAGTGACTGAGGAGTGCAGATGACTTAGACAGGAGACAGTAGAGAATTCAGAAAGAAGAAAAAAAAAACATTGGGACAAAGGCCTATCATAAACCAATACATATTTATCTTTCTCAATAATAGGTACCACTTAATCAGTGTTTTAGAGACTCACTGAAGCTTTTCTCAGATCTTATTTAAGAAACAAGCCATATTATGACACATTATAAATCTAACTATTTGTTTCTTATTATCTGCAAAAGATGCATTTGCCTTTTTCTTTGCCTGATAGTGAAATAAGACTAACAAGTAAATGTTATGGTAAAATTAACTCATAAACTAATAAAATTACAAGATAATGAAGATGAGTATTATTGAACATTTCTAGGTCTCTAGAGAATACATATCCTCTAGGAAATAATAAAATGAGACAAATTAAAACATTGGCAAAGGGGCTGGGGAGATAGCTCAGTAGAATAAGCACTTGCTTGGCAAAAGCAAGGACCTGAGTTCAATCCTTGGTTCTGAAAAAAAAAAAAAAAAAAAACATTGGCAAGTGACAAACAATTCAGCTATTGCAGATCTCAGAAAATATGATAGGACTACATTAACTAAGTCTATAATTCTTAGTCCAGCTGGGGTTATAGCTCAGAAGCATAACACCTGCGTGGCAAGACTGAAGTTGAGAGTCTGATTCCTGGGAGTCCCCAACTCAACCCTCCAAAAAATCATTACTTCCAAAGTACCAAGTCACTCACAGTTGTGCTGAATTGAGGGAGGATGGAACAAGGTAAGGAAGATTTGGTGTGTGACGTATGAATCCCATTAGATATGTTTAAAAACCAATTGGAGAAATTTTCTTCCTAGTTTCACTAAGTTTTGAGGGAGGTTGTATTGGAAAACAAAGATTTCCTTTAAAGGAATAGAGACTTCTGGATGCATCGGCTGGGCTATGAACTAATTGGGAGTGAGAATAAGTCTCCTTCTGAAGGCTTGTTAATTTCCTGTTGGTTAGCCAGTGAATGCTGGAGTGGCAATTGATTGTGAATTTCAAAATCAAGAAAATTCATTTTGCTTTCATGCTTTCTAAGAATATTTCTCTATAGTTTTTGGCCAGCAACTTGTCGCCAGGCTACTGAGGGTTTCTCACCCTCACATATATTTCATCATGCTGATTTCCTGATATTGAAACAGATCTATTGAAAATGTCCTCAACCAAAAAAAATCACACAGCAAAGCAGAATATTTTATTGACTATTTCATGTGAGATATAATAGATATTTAATGTTTATTATAGATTAATCATCATTAAAATATGAAGAATTGCTAATTGTTTCATAACTAACTTATTGCTGTTTCAGCTTACATTTACCCTCCCTAAAAGACTTGAAATTTTTGGTTACTTGAGGAATAGTGTATATTTGTCTACTCTTGTTATTATTTTATTCTTCCTGTAGTCTTTGCAGTTCGATAGGTGTTTCATTTTATTTGTACTTTATTTCTGAGCTGAAATCTGAAATTATAGGATTTCAGTTTTACTTTTGTGTTAACATAGAAATTTAGAGAAATGCATATGTCAATAACAGCGGTCTTCAAAATACTGTTTTGATAGATATCATTCTACTAACTTTTATTCAAAACATGCTCCTATTTCGACTTGAATTTATTTATTGACCTAAAATTATTTAAAGATGTATTTGATACTTTCTAAGCATATAGGAACATTCTAGTTATCTTTCATTCTTCTTGTAGAAAATTTTTACTGTGCTCAGAAAATCTTTCTGGAACAGTTCCATTCCTCAAGTTTTCTGAAGTTAGCCTTATGGCTAGCATGTGGTCATGGCTTATCAGTTCACAGGAGGACTTTGAAATCCCTTGCTAGGAATGATGATTGTGGATTTATTCCTTTCTCATTTTAATATTTTATAAATCTTGAAATTTAGAATTGCTGCTTTTTGGATGGACTTCGGGCATCATCAACTATTCTATTGTGGCTATGCAGCTAGCATTTGTTACACTTATTACAGAAATTTCCTATTGTTATTGCTTGATATTACAATATTTTGTACTTCAACGTTCAATCATTTTGCATATACATATATGCAAATATCTATATGCATATTTAGTTGTGTCTTGCAAGCAGCATGAGTTATATTATTTTTCTCTGTATCTACTTTTAATTTTAATTGAAATCAGCATCTTCTTTAAATGCAACACAATAGTTATTTATTTGATTTAAATATGCAAACTACTTTTTCAGTTATATTCTTTTCTGTTTCCGTTACATTCTTCCAGAAATTAAATATTTTGTTCATGCTATTTCTTTAGATGTATTAAGTTTTTATGTTTTTCTTTTGGTAACATAAAGATTGCAAAACAATATTTTGTTGATTAAATTCTACTAAAAATATAAGAAAATAAACGTCATAACTTGAATCTTCATTTTCCTTGTTCATTATGTGCTCCAATCTTTTTTTTTTTTGAACCAGGGATCAAACTCAGGCCCTTGCGCCCCTGAGCTATTGCCCTGGCCCCATGCTGCAATCATTTTGCATTTTCATGCACTATGTACTTTGTATTCCCCAAATCAAGATATGAACAACTTGCACTGTGCATATTTGAGCTTTCCATTGCTTTTCACTCACTTATCCCAATATCCCAACATAGGGCTCTTTCAAGGTTTAAGACATCTTTTACTGCAAAGCTTTGGTCAGAGGTTCAGTTTGTGTCTCAAAACCTCATTTTTTTTTTCTTAACTTTATTTCATAGTGTCTTTATTTTGTCCGTTTGTGTGTGTGTGAAAGCCAATTTTTCTGAATAAAGACTATCCAGTGCCTTCTTTCAGCATTAAATTTTACCTTCCCCTGTCTGTTGACTTCAGTTATTTCTACAGAGAAGTCAATTCTCGCTGTGACTTTTTTTTTTTTTTTTTTTGACCTTTGAAGATAACTTGCCACCCTCTCCACCATGGTTCTTTCTGAGATCATTCGTTTGATTTTGGGTTTACAGTAGTTGTAATGAGATAACTTCCTTTATCTGTATCCTGATAAGAATTTGTAGGGTTTTTTTTTTAAATTTCATATTATGCCTTTAGTGAATTTGAAAAGTTCTTAGCATTAGCTGTATAAATACTGTCTCCCTACCATAACCTGTTCACTCTCTTCCTGCTCCCCCAGTTATACATGTGTTAGACCTTTGCATTCTGTCCCATTTGCAAATTCTGCTACTCTGGTTTTTTGTTTGCTAGTTTGTTTTTGTTTTTATGGGTTTATCTTACCTGTTGAGCCAGTTTACACATTTTCTTCTTACCTACCTATTCCTCTTTATTTCAATGAGGTTTTAATGTTTCAAACAGGTTTTACATGTTTAATTTCAGTTTTATATTTTCAATTTAGAGAACTAAAGAACACCAAGGATGTCAGGCATGCGATAGTACTCAGATTAATGTTCGTTTTTTATCCTTATGCCAATGCCTTCTGACATGTAGAAGATTTAACAAAGTCAAATTTATGGAGCTCGACATAATGAGTAGAAACCTCTTGATATTTTTTTGTAAAGGTAATATAATTTGTATTCTTAATTCAAATCATTGTTTAACTTATCTTGCACAATTAATTTAAGAGCATACATTTCCATAATGCTTTTTATATGAAGTATATAATTATTCTATTTATTTATTCTTTTATTAATTCTATACTGCTTTCATGACTATAGCTTTATAATAAACCTTAATATTTGAACAAAACTGAAATTTGAACTACAACTACCTATTGTTATGCATTTCCATACAAATCATCCAATTCCTTGAGAGTTTCCACTAAGAATGTTCTATTAGGATTTTCATTAGTATTATATTATAATAAATAGAGAGCTCAATTTGGGAGTACCTGATATATCTTTTTTTTTTTTTTTTTTTTTTTAACTTAGGACAGGGGATACAGGGTGTTCAGGGTCTCATTATGTAGATCGGACTCATAGTGATTGTCCTGTTTTCAGCCTCCTAAAGTGCTGGGATTACAGGCACGCACCACACGCAGTCTGAATCGTAGTCTCAGCTCACCCCCGGGGGTGGGGCCAGTGCTGCACGCAGGGGATGGACATCCTACCGCTGCGCTCTGTCTAAGTAGGTTCTTTAGTCTGCTGAGCTATCAGACCACACAAGAACCCGATATCGCAAAGATATTCAATCATACAGTCCATGAAATAGTAATTATATCTGCGTGCTTAGGTCTGTGTTATTTTACAATAATTTTGTAGTTTCGTGTAGTATTTTAACATATTTTATAAACTATACTATGTACATATTTGTTGTGGCTGTTCATATTATAAATGGTTTCTTCTTAACTGCTATTGTTTGAAATTGCAATTAATTTACAAATACTGAACTTCTGATGGTAAGGTAAATCCTTACAACATTGTCAAATAATCACTAAATAAGTAATGTTTATTGTTATATTTTTATTTAGACTCACATTGCTCTTTTTTCTAATATCTATTTAAATCTTAGAGGCCTAACACATTGATTTAGCGTCTTTCATTTTATTTTTCCTCCTTAAGCTCTGACCATATGCATATCTCTATAAATGCCAGATTTTTTTGTTTAGTATTTATTTTTTGTCACATAAATTATATTATTCATCTATTCATTATAATTTGTCTACCTAGTTATTTGCCTGCTTCAGAAAACTCAAACTTGAAACTCTATGAAATTAAGCATTTGAGTTTTGTGTCCAGAATGTACCCAGAATGTAGAACCGCAGATGATAAATAATTTCCAATATGAAGTATTTGTTGCTACTTCAATAAATGCTCATGAGGGCCGTACATAGGGACTCACTGAACACTGTAGGATTATATCCCATCATGTCAATTGATGTATTTAAACTCTTCATGTGTATGACAAATTATATGTATAAGTTTTTTCCATAATCTAAGTATAAATCATTTGCTCAGCTTTATATTTATTTTTACCTGTCTTTAGCTTTTCAAAATGATCCGTGGCCCTCAATTCATATTTTTGTTGCTAGTTTGACTGTTGTAGATTTTTCCATTTTTAGATGTTACCCTAGGTGTACTTATGCCTTAGCTGCCTTTTTGAAGTACAAAAATGTAATCATTAAGGCCTTTTACTCACTCCCCAAATTTCAAAGAATAGATCTTCTGATTTCTCTGGTAACCTTTTCATCTATTTTAGCTTCTTTTTGTCTGCCTATAATAGACTGCTACTGTCATTTTTATCCAACCAGTAGTTTCATTCACTCACGTATTTACTTTACCTTAAGCGCACTCCCTTCTGTCTTTTTTGCCATCCAACATATGCTTTCTATTTTTCACCTGCCTCTGGGCTCCATTCTAAAAAAATTTTTAAAACCCCTTAAGTAACCAGTATGATCACTTAAAAGCAGGATAATCAGAAATTGCTTATTTTGTTAATTTTTATAACAGTAAATATTAAAAATGGCAATTTTGTCAAATTTATTCAATACAGGTACTGAATGGTTGAAATGATACCTGTCAGAAAGATCCCTGAGGTAGTGTCAATACCTAAACAAATTCACTCACCAGGGGACACTCCTGGTAAACTGAGAAGTAATTAACATTACTACATATGTTTTTTGACCATAATTAAACATATATTAAACAGGTTGAATCTTTGATTTCAATTACACATTTTAGTTCTAGTTTCAACAGTTCATTTAGAAGTGTATTAGCTCTTTTTTGAAGGCAGTGAGTCTCTTATTAATGTATAAAGCACATAAAAAGGTATGATTTATATATTTTATTTAGTAATCCAATTACATCCATTTTCAAGAATCCTATTTTCCATTCCGCCAGCTTTAATTGCTTTAGTACATAAGATGTCTTTTTTTTTTTTTTTAATTAATCTCAAATAGTTTTCTGATTGTTTTCAGGCTACTATTTAAAAATCATTTGAGGAAGTTAGAGGATTCTGGAACAAACGTACTATTTCATACCATTTTTGTCCTGCCATTGCAACGTTCCTATAGTAGTGAAGCCATTAAATCCACACCCTGAGTCACTTGGGGATCACAAAAGCAGACTGCAAAACCCACATTAGAGCTAGTTTCTGATCCGAAACTTCAGGGTTTAAGTTAAGCAATGTTTGACCTTTAGAAAGAAGAAGGAAATGCAAAGTGTGATCAGCAAACATGGTAAATGTTTGCATTTAAAAAAAATATATGTCCAAGAATACTCCTCAAAATATACAGTTCACACTTGTTGAATTACTCCTCTTTGTACACATTTATCTCCGGCTTCTTGACACTTTCTGAAACAGTTCCGAAAGCCTTCTTTCACACATCAATTTAGTTTTGTGTTACGTCTGTATCCATATCTTGAATTGTTACAAAATATTTACCTGTGACACACTATTAACATTTCTTATAAACCAACCTTTTTATTTGGTGGCCCACCATAGCAACATTCACCATATAATTGGTCATACCTTGTAAAGACACAATGTCTGTCTTGATCAGTCCTTATATAGATCGAATGGATAATGGATGCTCAGCCTTTTGAGGGACAAACTCCTCAATAATTCAGCAAATGCTTTCAAGGTAAAGCTTAGCTTTGCCGCTGCCCATAATACCTATTTCCCTCCTGTATTGGTCAGGGTTTTGCTTACAGGAACAGAATAGATATAATGTAAGGAATGGATATTAACATGAAATTTACAATCCATAAGGAATTATAAGATTGACTTACAATAGTAAGCTACAGAGTCAGATGAGGGAGCGTGCACAGGGTGTCTGCACGCTCTGGACTAAAGAATTCAATCCCGAGGTCTGAACTTCACTGCAGTACTCCGTGTAAGTCTCTATCCATTGGCTGATGGTTCTGCAATGGAAGGCTGAAGTGTCTGTAATGGATGCTGAAGAGTCTGCAATGGATGGCAAAAGATCCAAGCTGGAAGCCGAAGAGTCTGTGCTGCAAGCCAGATGATTAAGTCCAGGCTAAATGCGAAGACTGAAGCTTCTCCAATGAGGTGAAGTGTTGACTCCAGCCCTTTAAAAAGTCTTTTTGTGCTCAGTCATTCTGACGTGGGCCCATTGAGCCTTAGGGTGGAACCAATCATACCCCAGGATGGGCCCTTGATTCCACTCTAGGGAGAAAGCCAATCATATCCTAGCCAGGCCCTGATCACACTCCAGGGAGGAACCAATTGTACCTCAGAGTGGGGCTCCTACCAACAGGGAACCAGGCTACTGGGTCATTCAGCCAGGTTGACAAATTGTGTCAACCACTATACCTTCTTTCACTCATTCTTGGACAAAAGTGTGTTTAATCGTCTTTGGCTTACAAAGGCTTTTTCAAAATGTCTTCTAATATATTCAGCTGAAGACTATAGATGATGAAACAACCATCGCGCTTTCCTTGTTTTTACTTCCGAAGGTGCTAGGAAGGATAATCTCATCTTATGTATGAAAGCAATTAAAGTTGGTGGAATGAAAAATAGAATTCTACCTTGAAAATGGATGTAATTGAGTTACTAAATAAAAATATAAATTATACCTTTTCAAATGTTTTATACATTAATAAGAGAGTTGATACCTTCAATAAAGAACTGATAAATTTCTAAGTGAACTGTTAAAACTAGAACTAAAAGGAACAATTAAAATTAAAAATTCAACCTGTTTAACATATTATTAATTATGGTAAAAAAAAAAAACCCTATGTGGTAATGGAAGTCTAAGAAAAGAGATAAAATTCAGTCTTTTATTGTGCTAATGTTATAGCTCTTGCCAACAAGTAAACTGCATTCTGTAGTGGAGAAGTAGCCCTTACCCTTGGGAGGCTGGTGGTAGGACAAATTCAGTTGTCTAGACTCACCTATCATAAACAAACGTGGAGTGTACAATTTATGTGCCATGGAAAATAGAAACCTACTATTTGCCTATGTACTCAAGAGTGCATGCTAGGTGAATTTTTTGAATTCACTATTATTATTTTCATTTTTTTAAGAGAATAAAAAAATACTAACATCAAAACAAAGCATTAGAGGTCTGGGAGCTAGCTCAGCACTCTAAGTTCCTGCCTAGCAAGCACAAGGTCCTGGATTCCTGGGTACCACATGCTGCGCTGGCCCTGGACCCCCAGGCACACATGCACCGACAACTGGCACTGCAGGGCACACCTGCAGTCCAGCGCTGGGGATGCTGAGCCAAGAGGATCCCTATGACTGAGCTGTGTAGTGAGACCCTGTACTGAATAAATTAATAAAATACTTTAAAAGTTAGAAATGATACAGAATTTCATTAAATAAAATAGGAATTCAACATATTTCAACATATAATATTCATATTATAGTGAATATGGTTGACCTCAAATTAGTTATGCAGATTTCCAGGTAAAGCATGCAAAATTTGACATAAAAGTTTTATAGCAAATTAAAAAGGAGAGAGAAAAATATTTAAGCATCAACTGTTCCTTTCAATAAAACAACAGATATCAGCGGTACAATTATCCACTCTCCTTCGTCCATATATATTTCTTTCTCCTTTCCTTCTTTCTTTCTTTTCTACTTTCCCTCATCCAAGGTGGTCTTTCCCTTTGAATAGTTTCTGTACATTTCTGTGTAAATGTATCTTAGAGATTTATTTATGAGAATTTATTCTTTTTGGGGACTGTGGTTTAGATTGTATTTCCTTTTGAAGGGTTTATTTATGCTTCAACAAAGAAACTATAGACACAGACAGGGACTAGGTTAAAACATATTTCCCAAATGCACTTTATAAAGTTACCTATATGAGTATGACTACACATATCTGTGATTCGATTCTCACATGATTCTTTTTTTTTCAAAACTGAATCTAAAACGTGTGTGTGTATGTGTATGTGTATACATCCCTTTAACATCTATGCTTTAGACAATAAAAAATGAGCAGATACTATTAGGGTTACTACTATTGCTTGTAGAAATTTCTTGGCCCTGAAATAGCATTTTTTTTTTTTTTCAGTACCCGGGGATGGAACTCTGAACCTTGCACTTGCCAGGTAGGCGCTTATGCTGATGAGCTATATCCCAAGCCCGGGGTATAGCATATTTTCTTCTTGCTTCTACCCTGTGGTTACTTTTAACCTACACAGGCAGCTTCTATTTAGACATGGTTTGTTTCCCCAAGTGCTGATGTCCTGGTCCCAGTGTATGAGGCTGAGAGGTGATGCAGCTGACACGGCGGAAGTGATGAAGCTATGGAGGGCCTCCGGCGAGCCATGCCAGTCTTGCCAGTGCAGGACTGACTGGTAACCACAAGAGCGAGTTTGCTTAAGGCGAGTTCTATTTCTTGGTGTTTTCTTTTCTTACTTCCCCTTTCTCCACAGTGGGATGCTTCTCTTCTGTATGCGCCACTGGCCTGTCTGGCGCTTCCCCCCACCACTGCATCCCTCATGTTTGACTCTGCTTGAGGTCCTCACCAGCTGCAGTCAGCTGATCTCGCCTGTGGAAGACTGAGCCAGAAGGACCTCTGCCTAACTGAGCCCCCAGCCTCAGGCACTTGGCGAGAGCGAACTAAGGTTCACTAAGAAACCAAGTTAACAATAGCCTGGAAAAGCTTTTATAAAATGTTTTGCACTGTCTAACCTGATAGACTCTGTACTAGGAGTTTCTTTACCCACTTGGTCCATAATACTGCCTAATGACTGTACTTGTAGCACTGACATCCACTAAATAAGCCACTTATTCATGTAAATTTTCATAGAAAGTTTGCTTTAGCAGCATAAAACTTGTTTTGGTAAATCCTTTAGTTAGCACATATTAGTCTTAGCTTTCAAAAAGTAGTAAAACAGCAGATGAATTTTGCAAATCATAGACAACCACAGGAAAAGAAAAATAAGTCCTAGTTTTTATGTTCTTCTATTTCTTGAAAAATAATTTAAAATAATTGTTAAATATACTTCAGAAATGTAGCAATCAAGATTGAAAATTATCTCTAAAACAGTATTATATTTTAACCAATAACTTACTGGTTGCAGGATAATTTTGGCATTTACCTATTAAATTTTTATTTGTTTTATTGGTATACAAGTTAGAAAATGTCTAACTGGTAAATGTGGGAAAACTCATTATTTTCTTTACAATGGAAATTGCTATTGGATCAGAGTCATCTTACAAATAATTATAAGTAGAAATGTAAATTTTTCAAGGGCAGAAAGGCTATAAATTTCCTTCTCTATGAACTTATTTATGCTTTCATGATACACCAAATACACACACAGTATCTACATGGATGTCAAATTGTGAGGAAACTAATAAAATATACTCACCAAGATGAAAGAGGTAATAACCAGTTACCTTAAGAAATTATGAGGCTCAAGAGTGGAAATGCAAGAGAAAATACTACTAAAAATATAAAATGTCCTTACTAAGAATATTATTAGTAACAATATTTTAAGCCTCAATAGAAAAATAGATGACTTTCAATACTGTATTATCTAACAAAGTAAGTCAAAGAATGTTAGAAATAGCGATTTTTCTGTTATTATAAAGTTGAGTGTTAACATAGTGAGCAATTGCATTTTTAATTATAGAAATATTTGAGTAATTGTAACTCAGTCACGCACTGTATAATGATGTTTGTCAAGAATGAACTTGTTACATGATGGTAATCCTGTAAGATCATAAAGTGAATGCGATTCCTAATGACATCATAGCCATCATAACATCCGAGCATAATGCATTCATTCATTATTCAGGAGTCTGTGATTCTGCTGGTATAAACAAACCTACTGTACCACCAGTTGTACAACAGTATAGCACACACCATTACTATAGCATGCAGTATTTGATGATAATAAATGACTATGTTGTTCACTTACGTATTTGCTACATTATACTTTCTAAGTGTAATTTCAGCAGATTCTTTTTGATGTTTACATAAAAAAGTACGAAAGTGATGATGTGTAACTATGGTCCAGTCACTCCAGAGCCTGAGATGGTAGGATCACTGCAGCTCACGAATTAGAAACCAGCCTGGGTGACCGATAAAGACGCCTCTCTCCCGCTCCAAGTGAACACAGAGTAGGAGTGTACTGTAAAAAACAATGTGTCGTATCGTACTGGGAGTAGCCTTGTACAGCGTGCAGTGTTGTGAGTTGTGCAAGTGGAGAATACACTCTGTGGCGCTGCATAGGTGCAGAAATGACTAATGACATATTTCTAAGAGCACACCTCTGTCAGTGTCATGGGACCATACTTTTTAATAAAATGTAATGAATTTTAAAAGGTATTTGAACATTCTTTCAAGCCATTTTACATAATATATGGCTTTCATGCATAGAGTTGAAGATATAAACAAAATTCAGTTTGAAAATGGGTTATGCTCAGTGCCTCGGCAGACTCAGGTTCAGTATGTAGAATGGTGCATCATGGTAATAATGTGTAACCTTGGTATAATTTGCTGGGATGGACACTTCATTGCTATGGAATTTCTCCTCCAACACACAATCCCAGTCTAACTCTAAGAAAAATCTCACTGAGGAAGGAACATTCTACAAAATATTTGACAAGTACTCCTCAGAACTCCAAAACAAGACAAGACAATTCTTTTTTTTTTTCTTTCTTTCTTTTTTTTTTTTGTGGAACCAGGGATTTGAACTCAGGCCCTTGCACTAGTCAGGTATGCACTAGGGAGGCAGAAATCAGAATAATCACTATAAGTCTGAGCTGCATAGTGAGACTCTGTACAAAACAAATTATATATATATATATATATATATATATATATATATAT
>PVJA010022874.1:0-33715 GCA_004027025.1 Myocastor coypus
AAGAAGAAGAAGAAGAAGAAGAAGAAGAAGAAGACAAAATAAAAGGAAAGGAATATGTATCTTAGAGCTCAATGTGAAATCTATGATTATACAACTTCAAAAAAAATAGGACGAATTTTTTATAAACTTAAGCAAAAATATTTTCAGTTGGATGCCAAAAGAATGCTCCATAAGAAGAAACAACATATTTTGTCATCACTATGAACTTCTGTTTATGCTCCTATGCCACTAGGAGCATAATGCCAGGTCACAGCAGGGGGAATACGCACAGCTCACCCACCCGGCAGAGGACGTGTACCAGGCTGCACAAAACCCTTAAAATTCAATAGTAATAATGAATTAATCATCTGACGTATTATTGCTCTTATTAATGTTTAATAAATGAGTTGAAATTTAGCCAAAGACATGAGCAGCTCATGTTGCAGAGAACACACACATATGGCAAAGAAGCGCATGAAAAGCTGATAACCTGCAAAACGACGACATTACACAGCGGAAACGGAACTGTGGGGAACATTTTTTCCCATTTTATGTTCTTTAAATTTTAATATAATACAAGTAGCTGCTAATAAAATATTCAAAACCACATTTTTTTTACTTCTATGGAAAAATTAAGGAAAATTTCATAATAAAATAATTAGAGAATAATAACAGTTAATATACTGTGCACAATATTCTTAACAGAATGCTCAAAATGTTGAGGGTACAAGATGTAGGAAAAAGACCCTCTTCAAAGAAGAAACAAACTTTCTCTTCAGTGAACTAAGAGAGACTAGTAATATAGGAACAAATTGGCAGGTACAGGGTCTTACGATGCAGAGCCTGGACTCATAGTGATCATCCATCCTCCTTTTTTTTTTTTCCAGGCTTCCTAGTGCTGGGACTACAGGCTTGCATCACTATGGCTGGACTCTGTGGCCAGCTCAGCCTGCCCTGGGGCCGGGCTGGTGCAGCATGTGGTACTGGGGATTGAACCTCAGACCCCATGTTTGCCTAAGCTTACCTAAACAGGCGCTTTAGTCTGCTGAGCTATCTCGCTGGCCCTTGTATGGATATTTACATAGATATCTCTAGATATAGATGTCTCTGTCTATGTAGGTATAAATGATATAGGCACAGATACAGATATGGATACTGAGTTTCCATATAAGAGAACACAGGAGTTTAAGCCCGGGCTTCTGACTCATTTCACTAACCCTGGAGTTCTCAAGTTGCAGGCGTTGCCTAACTTGAAGCTTTCAGGAATTTGTGCAACTACAATTAACTGTGGGCTATAGGAAGACAGCCAGTGTGACGAGGGCATGATGGTCGCCGAGTTACAGAACACAGTCCTAGCAACCCTGCAGACTCGGGCCGGGAGAGGCCGTCAGAGGTGAGACGGTCTCCAGGGTGCAATGCAGCCTTACACGTGAAGACGAGGATGCAGAAAGTACAGGAGGATGTTAGTGGTGCGGTCAAAAAAAAAAAACAAGGCAATAAGAGCACACCTCTGGGAGGAGTTTAGGGACTGGGCTAAAGTCCACTGAGGGCTTCCACATCGAGCAATTCAAGCAAGCAGAAGAATATAATCAGCTCCATATATTTGAAGAGCATTGGCAGAAGGGTAACTTGTAGAGACGATGCCGACAAACACATTTTCTATTAGAGTTGGGCTCATGTAAGCAAGAGTAAGGCAATCGGAGGGAACTTACCACACAGCGGTCCCTGCATTGGGGTGCACCCTGGAATCACCCCAGGGCACCTGGAGAAACCCGAGTGCCGGGGACCCAGACTGGTCTGGTTGGAGTCGCATCTGGGAGAGCTTCAGACTTCTCACGCTAAAGAACAAGGGCATCACTTGGAGCGAGAACATTGAGGGGAAAGGGCTTCCCGGCCGCAGCAGGGGCAGCCAATGGCCCTTCTCCATGGAAGGACCAAAGGGGGGAGGGAAAGTGCAGGGAAGGGAGGAGGCAGGGAGAGATGGCCTCTCTCCTGGTTTTAGTATTTGTTTTGTTAGAACACAATTTGTTCCCTCAGCTTACACTTACTGCTTGCGGTCAAGGCCAGCATGAGGCCTTCCAAGAGAAAGCGCTATTCTGAAGCGTCTTCCTGCCTTCTCTGGCCCTTGGAGGTCATGCCGGTCTGGTTCTGATCCAGCTATGACAAAGTCAGAGCCTCAAGGGAGACAGCCACCCACGCCAATGTCAAGAGTCACCCTGAGCAATAAAACCCAGTCGCCCAACACGGGTGCCCTGTGTCCGGCCTGGGCAGGGTCAGGCTGTGTTCTCTTTTCTGAAAGCTCTCTGGGCTGCGTTCTTCTCTGGTTTCATTTCATTTCCAAGGTTTCCCGACTGGAAGTGTTTCCTTTTGCTGTCAGCAGGTGCAGAAGCGAGGGACACAGACGGCGAGGAGGAAAGAACTGACGAGCGCTCCCTCTCGGCACAGCAGGGAATGACACCCGGCTCCGTCGTTGGCCTCCTTCATGATGTGTCCCATCGGGGGAGGACCTCAGATCCCACAGTCCTAGCCTGGTCCCACAAGAGTGTCTCCATTTCAGATGCTAATCTCAAGTCTCAACTGCATTTGTAACTGTAGAACTAGGGAACACCAGGGGCAAAGATCACATGTGCACTTCTTAGTAGAATCACGCTACCGTTGTAGAGGCGCATGTCATCATGTGTACGTATATCATCTAGGAGAAGATTCAAAGCACAGCAACCTGAGAAGAAAGTAGACGCTTCCTGTGGCAGACGTCTTCTCTCAGGGTTTTGAATGGTTCTTTTGTTTTTATCCTAATCACTTCAATAAATAGACCTCACCGCGCACTCCATGGCACAGCGTCAGATTAGATCTGGTGAGAAATCTTGATTCTCTTGCCTAAATCTATTGGGTGGGAACCTGCAGCGACCAAGGTGGCGGGAGTCCCCTGGGGTGAATCCGACGCACGCTGAAGGATGAGCGCCGCCTTCGCCACAGTCAGGCTTGGTAGAGGAGCCAGGTTAGAAGGGGAGGCTTCTGCCACGGCTTTGCAACGCTTGTCTTGGTTGGAGACATCTGAAAGTCTCACCAAATCAAACGCATGCTTACCTGGTAGAACAAGCACAGTGTGCGTCTTGTAGAATAGAACACGTACGCAGTTCTCTGTCACCCAATGGGCACAGCGATTAGTTCAATCCAGGCATTGGTTTCATCCGGTGACTTTTAATACCTTGCGCTGCTGTCTGATTGTTCCCTTGCCAAGATCTTCCGCGGCAGGACTGGCTCTCACCGCCCTCCTGCACACTCCAGGCTGTCTGTGCATGCTTGTGTCTTGCTTTTGAGTGAAGAAGTGCCGCTAGAATTTTCTTTTCAGAAAGGGAACTTCTGGATTTTGAATCAGTCTATCTTATCCTTTTCCCATTTGTAATTGGAAACATATTAATAAGTGACAGGGTTCGGTCCCTGTTTTCCAGTCGCTCATTCCTTCCCCTCAGCTCCTAGACTCTCAGCTCTGGTTTGTCTCTTGATTTGTCCTTGAAATGTGTCTGCACCGTGCGGCACCTTGGCTTCTGGGTTCATACGCTGGGTTTCTCAACTTCATCCGATTTCAGTTCCGTGCAATAAATAATAGCCGTTTTTAGATAGAGTTTTAGCTATGAATAGCCTCTCTCCTCATAACTTCATCTTATATTTATTGCCTAAGATGATAGATGGAAAGTCATCACCTAGCAACTGGCACATCTTTCTCTTGTGGTCTGGTTACTCGTAATGATTGACTATTGCTATTGCTCCGCTTGCTTCTCCTGGTCAAAAAAATGGATGTAAGGGGTCTAAAAATAGAGGTGCATTTGCATACTCTGAAGATTATCAGTGCAACTGACTGCAACGAATGCATTTGTACAAAACACTTTGGCTATCAATTTATTTCTCACACCTTCAAAAGGAGTAGCTAATTGAAGCCTATTTCATACTTATGGCGCCTTTATTAGCTCTCCGATCTGAGACTCCAGATCTCCTACTGGAGACTGGCTTTTGTGATTCTATAAAGAAAGCAACTAAAAACTTAAAGCAAGAAAGAACACAAAGATTTTTATATCACTTCATGTTCATTTCTCATGTATTGCTCTGTCACAAAAAATTAATGCTTTGTACTTTAAAAGAGCCTTTCATCCAAAAACCTCAAAGAAGTTTATAAATAAGTAAGTATGATTATCCACACTTACAGGTTGGGAGCGATGCACAAAGCTGTTAAAAGTGTATGGTACATTATTACCAAACTCTAGGAGAAGTTCATTTTAATTAAGTGCGTACAAAGTTGGCTGACTTATGTGTAAGAGGCCTGAGCACGTGAGCAAGGTCTGCGAGGCATCTGCAGAGCAGACATGCTGGCAAAGGTGCACCAAGGGCCAGCTCAGATGGTGCCAGCTGTGCTCTCCTGCATAATTCAAGACTCCAGCTTTAGGCACAGGCCCCATGGTTCTCTGGGTGTCCCTCGGCAGCAATTCCCCTGTGCTCAAGAGCCGTGCATCCCTGTGGGTCATCGAATATCCAATTGGGGCTGACAAGCAGCTCTTGTCTGGCCCTTCCAGACTCTCTTGCAGAACTCCCCAGCTTGGCAGATGCCCCAGGTGTACAGTGCCTGGTGGCCCTCGGTGGCTCGGGAGAGCATGTGGTCTTCCACGTGTGTCATCTGCTATCGCAAGGTGACCAAGGCAATACGTTTGAATTCCCATGTTTCACAAATGGCTTTTCATTTCCAGGGCAGTCCCACAGGATCTGGGCCGTGAGGTGACCTGGTCATGCTCCACCAGTGAAAAGCAGCACGCCGTGGCTCTGTGTGCTGATCCCACGTGCACCTGTCCACATCTTGATTAGTGGGCAGGAGCAGAGCAGCTGTCAAGTCCTCCTGGGGACACAGAAGCTTCATGGAACCTCCCCATTGGGCAGGACCACCTAGATCAGGGTGGATCAAGACAGCAGCCAGACCCTCTGGCACCTGGGTGGAGCATGTGCAGATGCATGAGCACTGTCCAAGCAGCAGACACGGCCAACCATTTTAACCAGAAGGTGGGATGCTGGCCAGGAGGAGGGGTGACTCCAGAGTGGGGCCGTCTAATAAAACTTGCGCAGAATGGAGCGGCAATGAGGTGAGGCCAACGCTATACTTGGTAAAGAAGTTGCTTTCGGTCCCTTCCTGTGGGCTCAATCTAAGGCCAAGCCTCTCCTTTCACTCATCCTGCCCCAAGCTCCACACCATGCAGCTAAGTCCTAGAAATCAATCCTAGAATGTCACTTTGGGATGCTTCTCAAGGCTCTTGAAGGTGTTCTTATGGTAAGGAGCAGCTGCACTGCATTGTCCAACTATAGGTGTGTCTCAGTGGACCCTGGCCAGAGGACCTTGGTGCCCAGGTGGACACAACAGTGGCTCCCGTGCCCGCTGACATCTTGTTGGCTATGATCAATGGTGATACCACCAGACCACAGGCCATAAAGGAGAATGAGGACATAATCATTTTTTGCCCATTGTGCTCCCTCTAGAGACCTGTGGTCCCTCTTTCCACAGTCCAAGAACCATGCACACTCGCCTGTGTAATTAATGTGGAAATATGCCCTGGCTTTGTCTTGTCTCGTTTTTGTGGAACAGATTGAACTCAGGTCTTTGAGCTTGCCAGGCAAGCACTTACTCTACTGAGCTCTCTCCTCAGACCTAACACACTGACTTTTTCTTGATTTCCCTAAATTCTGGCTCCTTCTGCGCATGACATTTCTCGAGCAAAGCTCAGTTTACCTGGCTTCGGAGCGCTGTTGATCTAAGGCTGGGACCAGCAGCGACTGAAGCTTTCTAATGGAGTCGCCTCATTACATGCTGGCCCCGCTCTCTGCAAAGGCCCCTGAGGACAGCTGGGCATCCTAGGTGGCATTCCACGAGTTCTTCACAGAGCACTACCAGGCATGTCCCTGAAGGGACAGAATCATGCTTTGCAACTTATCCTTTGTGGCTGTCCTACCTAATTTAAAAGTTTAGGGAAGATCCTCATAAATTATTAAATTTCATAATCCCCTGACTACTAGTTTTTGGACTGTGAGATCAGAAAACTAGAATTGCACAGTGCTTGTGGAAATCAAATTCCAGAGGGGAAAAAAAAGAGTTACAGAGATGTAACATTATGCAAGGAAACCTGTTTTCACTCTAAAGAAAGTACAGAGAATATTAATCTAATCAAACATATCAAGGGCCATAACCATGGATTCCCCAAGAGATGCCCCTTAATTAGCATGTTTAAAGACATTAAGTATCACACCACAGTTTTTACCCTTTTAAAACCAGCCATGGGCCAATTATAAAGTCCCAAGCATGTGATGATAGTCCAATTTTCTTTTGTGGAAGGTATAATGTAGCAAGGGCAGGTCCTGGCCTGGCATCTTGACGACTAGCACACCATTTGTTTTCCTAGCAATTTAGTTGGTATTGCTTTAGCAAAAATGATATCACTTTCTTTTTAAATATGTGATTTTTTTTTTAAAAAAGTTTCTTGCACATAAAGTTGTTTCAAAATTACATGATGGGGCTACGTTCTATGCTTCTATTGGAATACATGATTGCTTTTACAATGGAAGTTACTATGAAAATAAGAGTTGATTGGGGAGTGTAGCCACTCTCTGGAGTATGTCAAGTACACTAGCTGCCAGCTCCCGGGCTGTCCACAGACAGCTCATGACCCAAGGCTCCTTCACGGGGGACCTGAGGTTAGTCCTAGAGGCCTTTTAGTTGTATTAAGGAAAGAGAACATAAAAGAGCACCCTCTACCTTCTCCATGGAGCTGTGGATCGAACCTGGGGCCACCCACATGCTAGGCAAGCAGGAGACCACTGATCTACACGCTCAGCCCAGATTTCCCAACTTCCATGGTGCTACTTCAGGAAACCGCAAAGCCTCCCAGGAGCTCTTCTTTAGGGGTAATTATTTTCAATGACTGAAGAAAGCTTTCCCCCCACCACACTGGTGAAGTGCTTTCACTGAGAGTAATTATTTTAAGTAAACACGACTATTCTTGTGATGGAAAATTTTGCATGACTTTACAGTTACATGAGAGCCTTCAAAGAAGTTTCAGGATTGTGGTGGGCTGCATGTTGGAATATGATCTCAGAACCTAAGGGAACCTGGTGCCTGGGCTTTGCAGGTAGGCAATGTCTATGAGTTCTTATCATGCAGAAGATGAGATTTTCATTTTTAGCTTGAAAACGCACAGTGGCTTTTTCCCTGGGGGAGGAAATTACTCAACCTTCTAAACTTCAGTTCCCTTATCTGGGCAGAGGACTGTGTTGTAACGTTGCGTTCTTGTGCAGATTAAGATTGTCTGTACATCCGGAGCTCAGCACAGGCCCAGATCCCACCCACAGTGGTTAGTATTTTTCTTGTGCTTATTGCAGTTATATCAGTCTGATATTTTATTTGAAAAGTAATACCCTTTACAAAAGGTGGAGGGTCCTAATGCTATTCTTAAGAACCCATGTTCTATGGTCTTTTCTCTGGTGACTCCTCTTTGGGATCTGTCTAATCCATCAGTTTAAGAGATGCCAGCAGGTAGGCAAAGCTAAGTCCCAGGTCTGTGTGTGGCATATGTCCAGAGTAGACTGGGATACGGGCTACCAAGAGGAAGCAAGCTCAATCCTTCCCACCAAATGACAGGTGGAGGACAGGGATGGAATGAAACAAGGGCAAGAAAAGGAAGTTGGTGTCTCGTCGGAAGAGCCCAGGCTGCCCGAGCAGGCGTGCCTTTTGCTGCTCTCCTTTCTGGACATCAGTTTCCCAGTTTTTCAGGCTCTAATGCAGATGTAAACTAGAGGCTCTCCAGGGAGTTTGCAGGCCTCTGGGCTTGGGCTGGGGCTTCATCCTTGGTCCCTCCTGTTCTTCAGTTTCTGTCTCTGTGTCCAAGCAGCTCTTGGGCCCTCCAGCTCTGTGGTGCCCAGAGGCCACCGTGGCCTCTCCCGCCTCTGATCGCCTAGGCCACCTAGTAACCCCACACACACTTACAGTGCATTGTAACGAATTTTCCATTGGTTGTCTTCTTCTAGAGAACATAAACCAGTACCCCTCCTTCCATAGATTTCTGGGAGCACACATTTCTCAATCAATAGAGCAGATCAATTTAATTATTGCATTATTGGAGGAGTATGTAAATATAAAATGATTCTTTTATTTCTGATGAACTAATTTTGTCAAGGGTACCACAATAATTTATCAGGAGCAAATCATTGCTTCAAGCAAATGGTCCCCAGGACAACTAAATATCCACAGGTAGAGCGGTGAAGTTGGGCATCTACTCCACACCGTACACAGCAGAGAAACAGGTCCGAGACCTAACTGTAAGAGGTACACTCGAGAAGCCTTACAAGATACGAATAGCGAGCAATTCTTTATGTGCCACAGTTAGCAATGCTTTATGGAAAAGGACCGAACAACGCAAATGACAAAAGACAAAAATGAACTGTTTTTCATTTTGCAAGTGACACTACTGCAAAGGTAAAAAGAAAACAACACGAGAAAAACGTTGGTAACCATACTGATAAGGCACATCCAAAATATATAAAGAACACTCGAAAATCAATAAATGACAAACAGCCCCGTTAACATGGCCAAAGGATGTAAGCAGATATTTCTCCAGCGAGGACATGGAAATGACAAACAAGCCCAGGGAAAGTGCACAGCACTGCTAACCATGTTAGAAATGCAAATCAAAACCACCATGAAATACCATCTTACACACCCTGCGATGGCTATAACAAGAAGTGCCAAGTGATCATGGGCTTGCGGACAAGTTGCAACCCTGCCACATGGCTCAGCCACTTTGGAAAACAATCTGGCACGTTCTTCACAATTACGACTACTCTCACAACCAGCTCTTTCGCCCTTCAGGAGATACCTCAAAGAAGCAAGAATAATGGCCCCCACTAAAGGCGTAGACGGATGTCACTGGCAGTGTTATTCATGACAATGAAAGGTGGGAACATTCTCGGTATCCATCAGCCACTGAGAGGACAGACAACATGTGTGGTCATGCAATGGAATATTATGTAGCAATAACAAGGAGTGAAGCTCTGTTCCCTAAAAACATGATGCTGTGTGGGAGACCCCAGAAAAGACCACAAGAGGCATGCTTTCACCCACAGGGAATGTCCGGGACAGGCTCACCTGTAGAGGGAGGAGGACAGCGGCAGCAGCCAGCAGATGGGGAGGCAGGAGAGCCAGTGTGGACGGAGTGCTGCTAAGAGAGGCAGGGCTTCTTTTTCAGTTAATGAAAGTATTCTAACAAGAGATGATGGTGGTGGCTGTTCAACTCCGTACATGCACTTTATTTTATTTTATTTTACTCTTGTCTTTTTGTGACAGGGTCTTGCTATGCAGTTCAGGCTGGCCTTGAGCTCACTTTGTAACCCAGGCTAGTTTCAAACTCCCACCAATCCTCCTGCCTCAGCTTACCAAGTGCTGGGATTATAGGTGTGTGCCACCATATCCGGCAACACATTAAAGTATTGAATTGTGCCTTTAAAATGAGTACATTTTATGGCCTATTTATTATCTCAAGGAAGTTTTTTTTTTTTCTTTAAAGAAAACAAATATAAATGTATCTTATTGAGACTTTATACTTAGTTTCCTAAGTATAGATGTTTATTCTTTCAGTTTCTTACACTGACAAGCCAATACAACGTTTGCACATGCAGGTCGGGCCTATTTCACTTATGATTATGGTTTCTAGCTGCATCCATGTACTAAGAAAAGCCTCAAGTTTATCTTTCTTTATAGCTGGATAATACTCTATGGTGTAAAAATACCACATCCTCTTTATCCATCCTTCAGTTGGTGGTCATCTGGCTTGTTTCCAGGATTTGGCAAGGACAAAGTACGCTGCTATAAACATGGGTGCACATACTGCTGTGGCATGAGGTTTTTGGCTCTTCTGGAGAAATCCCCAGCAGAGGTACAGCTGGGTCGAATGGGACCTCCCACCCCAGCTTTCTGAGGAAGCTCCACGCTGGTCTCCAGAGTGGCTGCACCAGCCTGCACTCCCACCAACAGCAGAGAAGGGTCCCTTTTCCCCATAGTCTCACCAGCATTTGTTATTGGTTTATTCCTTGATGATAGCCATTCTTTCTGAGATAGAATCTCAGTATCGTTTGAATCTGTATGTCTTGAAGTATAGATTTTTGAAAGGTATATTCGATCACTACCTTGGATTAATTCAATACCTCTCGTTATGCACGACCTATCCTCCTGCGATTAGCTTATTTCTCTTAGCATAAGCACCAGACCCTAGGGTGCTGGGCTTTCTGGCTCTTGTACAGAGGGATGTGGCACTTCCAGTCAGGACTCACCTCTCTCGCTATCATCTTGACCCCCAGCTGAGGGCATCTTCTTGGGTGAATATGGTTTTCATACATGCTTGAAATTTCTTTTCAGTTTTCTGTCTTCCACCTACATATGGAGGGAAGTGGGGCTCTATCTCAAGGAGCTTATAAGGCAGTAGCTGTTCTCACTGAGGCTGCCTACCAGTGGGTCCACCGTGTTCACAGGGATGGAGTGCAGAGGTGGCTTAAGGAGCCACAGCGCCTGCCTCCAGGGCCTGCAGGCTTAGCTCAAAACCAGCGCCTCAAGCCTGTTCCTGCTGGTGGCCTGTACCCAAGCCTGCTCCTGCGAGTGGCCTGTACCCGGGCCTGCACGCTGGGGAACTCCCTCTTTTAGACACATGACTCAATCGCTGTTTTCCTTTCTGTGATAAGCTAGTTCGGGATGTACTTTAAAAAAATCATTTTATAAAAATAAAGGAGAGATGAATCAATAAATATTCTGAGACTATGAATAAGAACGGTAAGCCCCTTAAGTTAGCATAATGAAGACCTATATTGGCGTTATTAATAATGCCAAAAGTGGGACATTTTATTTTAAGCCAAGCAATTCTGTGTTCAGTTGAGAAAAAAGAATGTAAAAATATATGCATAGGTCTGGTAAAATATAGCAAGAGACATCTGAAAAATGCAGGAGTATTGGGGGTTATGCTCTGAGTTGCAGCCTGTTTTGAGCACAATCTATTCTAAAAAAGCATAAAAGCCTATTGTGTGAATATTCAAGTACTTGATTTTTAAACACATTTTTCTTATTCCCTTAGTAATTAATATCAACTGTTCCAGCAGACAAATCCTAAAAATCTTAATGACTTATATGATGTGATATTCCTAGTTCATGTCACTGTTCCTGGACAGGTCTTCCCTCTGCGCAGTTGCGTGATCTGCCATGTGTCACCTTCCTGGTGGCCTTGGCTTCATAGGCAGAAGGGTGCCAAGGGGCGCTGTGGTGGGTACTGCTTCTGCTCGGCCCTCGGAGGCTCCTGTCTGGCCCTGGCTAGGACGTTCAGGGGAGCACTTGGGATATTTGGCCGGGCCGCTGGCTTCTCCGTAGATGTAGGGACAGCAGGGCTCTCGGGGAGGCCAGCTGCAGACAAGAGGGAAGGATTCTGGCCAGGATGATTCTGAAGGGAGCTAGAGCTTTGGCGTCTTTGCCCTTCCTAGCCCAAGTGTTCCTTGTA
The DNA here is from genome assembly GCA_004027025.1 of Myocastor coypus. NCBI lineage: Eukaryota > Metazoa > Chordata > Mammalia > Rodentia > Myocastoridae > Myocastor > Myocastor coypus. The sequence continues at coordinate 11,541 of PVJA010022874.1, forward strand.
GCCGATTGCCAAAGACACCAGGTGTCCTTGGAAACTCTGCCTTAGAAAGACACTGAAATTCTTAGAGCAGATCTGAGGAAGAAGGAGCATAGAGCCAGCCAATCACTGAGGCCCACTTCAGCTTGTGTGTTTGGGTTCCATCACCATAGACCTGGGAGTGTGTAGGAGTTTGCAGGCTGACAAAGTATGGGCTTATCTAAGTCATGCCTTAGGCCAGCAAATATCACAACAACAAAAGGTTATAGAGCAGCGTCTGGAGAGTCCAGGCTGGCATCTGCTGTCATGGCTGTTGTCCCTGTCGTAGAAGATGAGGTTCTAATCATGGTCAGAGCGACATTCTACAATTCCCCACTTCAGAGAACACCTGTGCTGGGGTGGGACCCAGCGTCCGGTAGCCCGGGGAACCTCTGTCTCAGCTGTGGGCAGCTAGGTATTGGTCACGACAGGCTCCAGGTCTGTGCGCCTCTGTGAGTCCTGAGGGGACACAGCGTGTGCTGAAGTGGCCCTGCATACAGGACAAGGGCCAGCTAGCTCTGCAGGCTGGCTGTGCTCTGAGGGCTAGCTGCATGCCTAGAAATCTGTGGCCCTCTTGGCCACCAGTGTTCTTACCACTCAGGCTGCTTCTGTGGCCCTGGAGGAGCACCCATTGGAGGGTGATGGATATGCGAGCCAAAGCCTCAGAACTCTGAGACCTGTGCACCACAGACAGCTGATGCTTGCCCACAACCTCTTGCAGAGCACATCCCTTCCCTGGAATCCATTTCCTAGTCCTGGGGAGCTCAACAGATCAGGTGCTCCTTCCCTCTGGGGAACCAGGCTGTGTTCCACACCTTTGCCTTCCACTGCTCTGTGCCTCAGGAGTCCAAGCTTCCCAGATCCCAGACCGTCCCTGTCAGCCAGGGTACCTGGTACCAAAGGGAGCAGCTTCCTCCATTCCTCATATAGATCATGGAGACAACAGTGTTGACTGCAAGGGCCAGAAGAGAGTTTTGGCTGCCTTACAGGTGCTCACGTCGAATCCCATGAGCATACTGTGCTATCAGCAGGGGCCATCTTTCCCAGAGAGGCAGCTCAGTAGGGCCACCTCCTCATGACATCCCAGCCAAGGCAAAGGGTGGGCTGTGACTGTCTTCATTCTCCAACCAATCAGTCAACAAGAACCTTCAGGACTGGCCTGGGTGTTGTGATACAGGGATACAGGGACACAGGGCCTCCTTTGGGTACACTGGGGCCATATGGCAATAACATTCCAGTTTATGAAAAAGGAACCAGTGATGAAGGGAGAAAGAGAGAGAGAGAGAGAGAGAGAGAGAGAGAGAGACAGAGACAGAGAGAGACAGAGACAGAGATGGAGAGAGACAGACAACAGAGAGACAGACACAGAAACAGAGACAGGAGACAGAGAGAGACACAGAGAGACAGACAGAGAGACAAAGATAGAGACAGAAACAGAGACAAAGAGATAGAGATAGAGAGACAGACAGAGAGACAAAGATAGAGACAGAAACAGAGACAGAGACAAAGAAATAGAGATGGAGAGACAGAGAGACAAAGATAGAGACAGAGACAAAGAGATAGAGACAGAGACAGAGAGAGACAGAGACTGAGATAGAGATGGAGAGAGACAGAGGGAGAGATAGAGACAGACAGAGAGGGACAGAGAGAGACTTGTCTAGCTAGCCCTAGGCTTGTACTATTATATTACCTGGTAAATCTCCTTTCTTTCTGAAGGTAGTTTTGACTTGGGCTTTACATACTTGCAACTGACCAAGTCCTGACCAATGCCCCTGCCTTGCAGAGTTACTATATGGGCTAAGTAAAGCAATGCATCCAAGTGCCTCGTACATTCCAAAGCCAGTCGTGGCTGCTGTCACAGCTGCGTTTGGGGAAGGGGCTGTCGCCATGAACTCAGTACCTTGCTTTCCTTTCATTCTGAAGCCTTTAGGCTGCCTTAAGGTTGGGTGAGATTATAAGCCAAGACCACATTACAAGGACTCTGGACCCACAGATGTCGTGAGAATGAGGCTCTGAACCCTTATCCTGTCCGTTACAGGGACACTGGCCACTGCCTCCCTCGGGATCTGCCGAGAATGACTCCTAAGAAATGTTTCTCAGACTCCCATGGAAAGGAAGGACAACCTTGATTCCTTAAAGCAAGACTTTCCTAACTTTTTTAGCCCTGCCTGTCTTTAGAGCAGACTGAACTTCTCAGCCGGGGGAGGGGGCGCACCTCAGCACAGTAAGCCATGACATGCACTGTTTTATGTTAAAAATTGCTGCGACTTTTGTACTCTTCCCAGCTATACGTCTAGGCTTCTTTTTATGGATGATGTAAATTCTGAGTCAAGTCACTCTGATTGCCTCTAAGGCTGACATGAAATTTATGACTGTGCTTTCATAATGATGGCCCAAGTGTGCAGGTAACAACCGACATCCTTGTCTTCATCTTCTAATTGCTCTCTGTTTTCTCTGATCTGATTTTAGTTTATTTTTGACCTTCTATTTTATGGTATGTTTTCTTATGAATCGTCTCAATGACTTTGTGGAAGTGAATGGGTTATGAATAAGTAAAAGCACTCCTCTAACATTAAAAAAAAATTGACGAGCTTGAAATTGTCCGATATAAGGTTACAGGATATGCGCATGGCTTCCTCCTAATAGCATTCTTACACCCAGTGCTAGCTCACTGGAACAACACCCAGAACAAAAAAAGTGTTTAAAGTCGGAACATAAACAGTACAGAAAGCACATACTACATTTCACTTACACACAGGAAAACAAATCACTAATTTGAAGAAAATACATTCATGTCAGTTTTGAAGGCATGTGAAGAATGTGCCTGATGTTTTTCCCCTTGATCCAAGATAATAGGAAAATATTTTTGTTATCAGAAGAGTTCAGCTGATATATTCAGTTCAGTGCAATAGAACAGAAATTTATGCAATAACAGTATCATTACGGTGATCTCCAACTGCCTAAACTGGCTGCCCTTACGGAGGTCTGGGGAACACAGAGCGAGGGCTCAAAGCTCAGGCCCACTCACTTACCTGGCTTCCTGTCTGGACAACATTCTCCTTCAGGCCAGGCCTTGCCACTACTTCCTGTTGTCTCCGCAGGGTTCCTGCCTATGGCCCCCAGTAGCAGCCTCTGGGATGGGCCTCACAGATCTCTCTTTCTGACAGAGGAGCTTTCCGGTACGTAGAAGGCAGAGTCATGGCTGGCCTCATTTCCTCTTCTACCCTCTCTTGTTCACCAATAGAATCCACTGGCATTAATTGGGGAAAGAATCCATAAAGCGAAACTGATTGGCGAGGTTCTTGAGCCCATTGAAAATGCCGAGCGTTGGGCGCTGGGTGCATTTTTCAAGGACAATATCACTTTTTCAGCAGCTCTTCAGAAGTACTTGGTACAGTAGGGCATTGGGGTAGGAGGAAAAACTAACACCATGGCGTAGTAGGGTAACTGTGGTCGAAAACAATTACGTTGTATATTGCAAAATTGCTGGTAGAGAGGCTTTGTTCAACTCAAAGAAATGACAATGTTTGAGGTGAAGTATGTCCCAGTTATACTAATGTGATGAGACCACACTGCATACATGTACTGAAATGTCACACTAGAGTTTGTGAATATGTCTAATCTCTATGTGTCAAATAAAAAAATAGGAAATAAAATAAAATTAGCTTGTGATCTTGACTGGGTGAAGATGCATGATCTGGCTTAAGCATTTAATCTCTATAAACCCTAACTTCTTTCCTTATAATGGGAATAATAATGCTATGCAGAGAACATTGCTGGCATTGAAAGAGTAGACTCAGAGGAGACACTCACTTAAAGTAGTTCTTCTCAGTAAATGAAATCATAACCCACACATTACGATACACTCATTGGGACTGATTGTCATTTTCATAGTTTTTGTTTTTCAAAAGAAACTGTATTTAAAACTTTAAACACCCTTCTGTTTTCACGTAGCAGCATCACCCAGTGACTTGGAAATGTAATGTAAACAGAAAAACTACAGAGGGAAAACCAAGGTGGGGGTCTGTCTTTCTTGTCCAGGGTCAGAGATGGGGATAGCTCATCAGAGCGGGAATTAGGTCCACATCCGGAATTCCCTCTGCCTCCTCCCAGCCCTTCTCGTTTCCACCCTGATCGCTGTGTGGTCCGCAGCGTGTGCTCGCCCCAGGAACATCCTCCCCCGCAGGAAGTCAGTCTGGCACCTTGGTACGGGCTTCTCTGTAGGGCTGGGTTCACCTTCTCTGCAACTCTGCTAGTGGAAGTATTGAATCGAATGTCACTAAAAGAAGAGCATGTAAACTTGCAAGCTGATCACACTTGCTTCTTCCGGTTCTTTGGAAGACTTCCTTTCTCCGGACTCCACTGAATCCAGGCATGAAGGAACTGGCTAACCCAGCCTCGATGAATCAACACCGGCTCACGTTGGTGGAGTTGTCAGCGGCTGCCCAGTGTTCCCATGTGTTTGCTTCAATTACGATCTAAGGTTTTCTTTGAAAAAATGGCTGCCATAGCTTTTGTGAGACAAAACTGTTATGAAAATCCCTCAGTCCTCAGAGGGAAAGTAATCTATAATGCACTAGAAGCTTCTAAATATTCTTAGCGTGTGTCTTTGTCTTCATGGCTTTAAAAGCAAAGCTGGAGAGGAAAATGTACAAGGTAGAAGGGGGCCAAAAGGTGTGTGCTCTGGAGGGGCCCTGGAGTTCATCTCTTCTGTATCCCTCATGTTTCAGAAGAGACCATCATGATGGAGCGGGGTCTGATCCCCGGCCAGGTTGTGCAATGCTGCTCCTCCCCTGACCCTGGCTAGCGACTGGTTGGGATGTGCTGTGCTCGCGGGGTGGAGCATGGAGCAGCTGCTCTGTGTTATTGTTCCCAACAGAAACTGGAGCGTGAACGCCTCGCCAGCGGGACTCCAGCTCCCACTCAGAAATCCAGCTTTTGCCCACTTTTTTCTTGAAGGGCTTCACACTCTCCTGATCGCAATCACGTTGACCAAGCTAAAGAATGGTGCAGGGCAGCATTTCCCAAAATGTTTGCTCTGTGGGCAGTTAATTGATGTTCTCTGGTGGAAAGTAGTGGATATTTGAGAGAATTTTGAAAACGTTCAACATATGTATGGAATTGTTCCCTGTAAAACTTCTCAGAGCCTTTCTTTCTTTCTTTCTTTCTTTCTTTCTTTCTTTCTTTCTTTCTTGTCATTTTGAGACAGGGTCTCGCTATGCAGTTGAGGCTGGTCTTGAGCTCACTTTTGTAGCCCAGGCTGGTCTCGAACCCACACTGATCCTCCTGCCTCAGCCTCCCGAGTGCTGGGATTACAGGCGTGTGCCACCACACCCGGCTCATAGCCTCTAGTATGTCAATGGCTGTCCTGATTTTGGGGAAAAAGCATAAAATGAATGTATCCCATTGTCAGAACTTAGTGAGCTATGGGCTATCTTGCGTCTCTCCTCAATCCTAGCACTTGAGAATGAATGGGCCTTAAAGTATTACCCCATTTACATTTTAATAGGAGATACCTTAAAAATACGTGATTTGCTGAGTTGCTCATTCCTCTCATTTAGGATGTAAGGCTCTTCAGGTCTGGAAAAGTGTCCTTCATCTCTGGATCAGCACCATTTGGCAGGTGTCAGGGGCAGTTCCTGGTGTGTAGGATGAGTAGCACATGGTCCCTTTGCTTGTTAAATAGACAAAAACTTGCAAGCCCCCTAGGGCCCCTCTGTCTATTCCTCTCGACTCCTTGACCCTTGATTCTGTAGTCCCAGGGCAGAATTCTTAGGAAATATCAAGAACACTTGATACAGGAAATTAAGACTGACACTGAAGAGTTACAGCTGGTTTTCTCCTTCGTTCACTGAAGAGCATTCAGTGTCCTGGCCTGGCGGGGAAGAAGACAGAGGAAGATTTCATGACAGGAGGAGGAGAGATCTAGAAGGCTCCTCTTCCATGAGGAAGTCAAGGTGCAGCGAGGCGCAGCAGCCCATACCCGGAAGTCTTGGCACTTCGGTGCTGAGGCAGGAGGAGGGTAAGCTGGCAACTTTGAGATCCGCTTGGGCAACCTGCGTAGCACTTGTTTCAGAATTACAAATAAAATAATGGGTTAGAGAGGAGGTCAGTGTGAAGGCTCCCGGTTCAATATGTTCAGCGTCTAGTAACACACTCATACATGCACATAAACAACACACACACACACACACACACACAGAGAGAGCAGGAAATGACGGAAGCCGCTGCTTCAGGGTGGAAAGACACTGAGCGTGGCGGCGTGGGGAGGATTTGTGTGACCTTTCTGGGCAGCACATGCCAACAACCTCTTCCTTTGCACCTGCCTGCGATGGTAAAGTCCAATCTGGCAATGCGCTCATAAACAGTTTCACTGCTTTCTTGGGCTTCCTGTGAACACAGGGCCATGGGGACCCAGGAGCACTTGGGTTAGGTCACGGAAATGAGAGAGACCAAGGAAAGTAGAATGGCGCAGCCTCCACTTCTCAGGACGCTAGAGGCAGTTTCGCTTGTGAAGCAGTCGAGCCCTGCTAGCTCAGCTCACATCGTCCAAGAACAGAACCCTGTGGCTGCCATGCTGAAAGCTTTTTAAAGTTGTTTTCAACATTTGTACATGATTTATAAGAGGTCATGGAAAACTATTTCATAATGTACCCCCCTACCGTAAAATTAGGTATGCAAGATTAAATGTCAATAATCCTAACAATTTCACAGTCACCATAAGAAATGTCCTTCAGCTCCTGGCCAAATGAGCCAACCAGAAGCTGAAAAGCATCTTAGCATTTCTCTGGCATAAGATAGCCAGTTCTGTTGTGCACATTTCCTGGGGCTCACAAAAGAAGCCCCAGATAATCTTGGGTCCATAAATTATTCTGGTGGGCTCAGCTTCTCGCAGTCACCACTGTCCTTGCTCCAAATGCAGCTGCCACCGTATGAGAAAATCATGACTTCTCCCAACACCAAGATGGCTGGGAAGCCTTTTCCTTTAATATAAATAAAGTGGTGCTTGGGAGACTTTGCCTGCATCAGGTTTGGAGGAAACCAAAGCTTTTACCTACCTCAGATAACACTGACTTTAGTCTTTATTACTGAAAGAATCTGGTTAATGCAGCATTAAAAGGGTTTCAAGGCTCTGTGGGCAGAAGCGAGCTGGGACGCACACAGCAGCAGGTTTAATTCAGCTTAGTGTTCATCCAGCAGTTGGGATGCAGAGAGATGTGGATGGATACAAGTCCCAGTGGGTATCCCACCGTAAAAAGGAAGATGGCAAGGGCAAATGGTGAGATGGAGATGGAAGAGTCGGATGGAGGGAGAAGTTCCGTGGATACAAGGTTCTGGGAAATGCCACGGATGGAGCGCTGGAGGCTTTGGGGGGTGGGTGAAGCTCTTCCTTCCCATCTCCCTTTGCGGTGTTACTGTGCCTGAGGCGGGGGAGAGGGAGAGCTGGAGTTCTCTCCAGAGGTGTTCAACACTAACATGTTCAGAAAGAAGACAGGGAAGGGGAAATTACACCTATAACATAGTAAGTGTACAAAGAGAGAAATCAGCTGAAGAGGAAGCAAAGGAAAGAAAGGACATTCTGAGAGGACAAGAAGAGACGATTATGCGTGGGCCCAGAAAAGTGAAGATGGGCTTGGGGACCATGGTTGTGGACCTTCTAGAGGCCAGACAACAATGAGGTTACCCTATTTCATGTCTTCTTGCTGCATGGACAGAAACTGGAGTGCAAGTGCGTTTTAGAGTTCTAAGGTACGTAAAGAGCTTAGAGGGTTTGTGCGTAGACTCCTTGAGGTAATCTGAAAGATGGCAGGCTTTGCAAACTTTAATTTGGCAAACAAAGGCACTGAATTCAGAATCCACATGTGACAGACAATGTAATGCTATCTCCTTTCACTTTTCACGGAACTTGAAGTGCCCTTCCCGCACGGCAGGCTGTCAGACTCGGGAGTGTTCCGGAGGCAGAGGTGCTCACTGCCACCTTGCCTGGGCAAGATGTGCAGTGCAGGAGGGTGGGGCAGGTGGAAGGCCCCCTGCTCCTGCTGGTGTGTGCTGTCATTTGGAGACTTTCTTTCAGAATTTGGCAGGAGCAGAGAAGAGAGCTATGGACAAACATGAAGATGAGTGATGTACTCGTACAAGTCCTAAGTCAGGTGGACCCATTGTGCTGCAGACGCTAGGTACTGTAACATTTTTTTTTTTTTGAAAAGGTTAAAAATATATGGATGAGCGTGGAGGATCTCCTCTATCTGGGAGCACTGGCTCCTTACCACCATGCTGACTGGCCAGTGAGAGAGAGTTGGTGGGGGGCCGGCTTTCTTCCCATCTACTGGGTGTGTTACCAGGTCTGAGAGGGAGAGAGCTGTGGCTTTTCTCTGAATCCACTCCACACTAGCATGCTCAGGAGGAGGAACAATCAGAGTGGAAGGGCTTGGTGCGGGACGAGTTCTGGGCCCTGGCAGTTGGAGGGAGTCCACCTATTCATTTCCCATATGTTATTTCTCCAGGAAACACAGCATAATTGGGGACAATTTTCCACCATGAATTGCATCATTAGCTAACAGAGGGAAAGTGAAATGCTGTTAACTTTTCTTCTGCAAAGCTGATGAGCTGAAAAAAATAGAAATGAAAAGTTGAATGTATTTTTTTTTTTTTTGCTAAGGATGTATATCGAAAATCAGAATCAAAATACTTGTACACACTAATGGAAATCCCACATTTTAATAGATTGCCATGCACAGAAAGAGTCCAGTGATGCTGAATACAGAACAGTCAAGTGTACAAAACAACATGGCAGGCTTCAGGCCTGATAGAGACCATGCTTATGGATACACGGGAGCAAATACCTTGACAGTTTCACCTTTATCAGTTTAAAAAGAATCACACGCCCCCCTCCAGTTCTTATTGAGGAAAATCTCAAGTGGAAGGAATATATAAAATACGAGACCCCACTTGATAGCTGCTTAAGATGTGGAAGGCAGTGGCTGAAAACTATGGGGCCCAGCAACGCTTATGGTTAGAAGGAAAAAGTTTCTAAACGTCTGAAGCCTGGAACCCAAAGAATGAAGGGATCTAACAGAAAAGGCACTCGTGTTGCTGTGTGACTTGATGGAGTCCTCCTCTGCCTGGGCCCACAGGGCCTTGCAGGGTACAGAGAAAACAGCACTGCAGTTGTGGGCAACAGACAAGCAAAAGACCTGTGTAGTCAGCCAGTCACTCTTGAGAGGCCGAGCGTTCGGGCTATTGCTCACTTCAGGAAGCTATAAAATATCTACTCTCCACATAGGCTTCTATGTCACAAAATGTGCTTAGGAGCCATGTAGCCATGTTAGTTAGTTAGTTAGTTAGTGTTTCTAAAAGAATTAGCTGGCTTTTTCTCCCCAGTCAAACCTGAGTCTTGTATTTACTTCCTCTCCTGTGATCTCTCTCTCTCTCTCTCTCTCTCTCTCTCTCTCTCTCTCTCTCTCTCTCTCTGTCTCTCTCGTGTGGCCATCTGCTTCCCACGGCCCTCACCCTGTGGACTTCACACTTCCCTTAGTCTTCTCTAACCTGAGGAGGGAGACTCTGAGCACCCTATTCCAAGCCGGGTTCTTCCCCTTGTGGGTGTCCAGTGCTCAGACCCATGGGGCAGCAGAGAAGTGGAGATGAGTGGACACCTTGGCTGCTGACCCTGTGACCTGGCACCTGGACGCTGGAGCAAGCATGCGATAGGGATGGCTGTTAGCCTCTCATTGCTATGTCGTCATTTTTTTTTTTTCCTTCTAAATCCCAGAGAGAAAGCTCGGTAGTAACAGCTTTTAGGAGAAAGCCTCACGGGAGGAAAGGTGTCATCAAATAAAATCCGAAACCCAGGCTGCCATGGCAGTTGTTCATGGAGTGAAGGCGTGGGACCTTTTCTTCCTTTAGCTCACTTCCGTTTCCAAACAACAGTCCGCTGAGGAGGGCAGAGCGGATCCCAGATAGAAGACAGAGGCCCAGAGAGACAGGGCGATTTCTATTAGTGTAGCATTCTCGAATTCAGAACATTTTCTTCCCCTTTGTCAGAGCAGTGCCAACGTCCTAAGAATAACTCCTAAGAATAAGTCCTAAGAATAACTCCAGTACATAAACCACAACAGATCGATATTTTCTTTTCTCAGGTGCTTTTTACTGCTAATATGTAATTTTGTTGCAATATTGATCTTTTCTAAAATTTTGTGTAAAGCTATTTAATTTAGTGCCTAATGATATTAAATAGCTGGATTAACTGGAACTATAGTAGTGTGATTTAGGGACATGAAGAGTTTCAGTGGAATTAGTTTCAAAACATTTGTGCTGGCTCGGCTTTTCAGGCAACCAGCTACTTCTGCCCCAGTCGTGACTGAGATAGCACAAACTCGAGAGCCTGGTATTATTCAGCTCTCTGCAATGCAAGCCTTCGTCATTAGCCAGACCCAGTCCCCTCACCAAGGCCTTGTAAGGACATCCTTTTCTTACTGGTGGAAAAACTTTGGGGTGCCCTAGAAAGCTATCCATTGCCTGGGGGGAGCCGGAGCCCATGGTAGCTCTCTGGTCTCCGTTGCAGATTGGCCCACGGCTGAGGTGAAGGCCAGCTTCCTCTGGATCTGCGCTGAGACTGATAGGACTGACAGATGGGTTGGACTGCAGCTTGGTATGCTTGTCTAGCATGAGTGAGAAGCTGGGTTCTACCACTAGGATTGTATACACACACACACACACACACACACACACACACGTGCACACACTCGTAGACAAAAATAAACACAAGGGACAAAGTTTCTAGCATTCGTTCATGAATGGCCCCTCCCACTCCACACTCCATTTAAGGCCCTGCCTATCTCTGTGGCCTTTCTGATATCCAGTGGAGCCGGTGAACCACTGGCAGCCTCTGCACCCGTGGAGTGGGGCGACATGCCACCCTCACCAGTGTTCTGGGAGGATCTGGGTGCAGGAAGCTGCCAGGCGAGGGCAGTGGGTAGCTCCCAGCACAGTCTGGACGCAGTGAACACACATAAAGGATTAGCACGGACTCAGGGCCCTGAGGACCCAGGACCGAGGCAGCGCTCTGATTCCAAAGCCTGTTTGTGCAACTATGTTTAAATGGGGACTCTCCCAGGAGTGTAAAAGGTGTTTTCATGGCACTTGGGCTGTACTGGGGGCCAGCCTCACCCCTCAGGACTTGAAGGAAGAGAGCCTCAGTGGGAGGAAGAGCAGGAAGAGCAGGAGCAGCACTCAGGTTCTTGAAGCATTTCATGATGAGCACACTGTTCTTCAAGGTTGTCTTCAGAATCAGTTTCCCACACTCCACACCAAGTAATGATTTAGTAAGAGTCTTTTATTTTGGATTTTTTTTTTTTTTTAAAGAAATGCATCACAAAGTATTTCAGTGCAGACTTGGAGAGGGGTGGTGGTGACTCGGTGCGAACTCACAGAGCAGATCCGTGTGTTTCCCCACAGCCACCCACCCTGGAATCCCGCCGCGGTTAGCTCTGCTTGCGCTAATATGCTGAGGCCAGGTGAGAGTGGCCCTTGAATCCCTTTGACCCAAATTATTCCATTTTAAAAGGCTGTAAACGATGTGACAGGCAACTAGCAGAGTCCTCAGAGTTGCAATCATTTTAGGTTTAAGTATCCCTGAAGTCAGATTAATTTAACAACCTTCTTATTGATAGTTCACCTCAGTAGGGCTGCTTCCAACAGGACAATTTGGCAGAAACTCTTGGGTTGAAGAGTCATTCTAAGTGTCTGAGGTGTGCAGAGCAACAAACCAAAGCAAAACTCCTCCACCAGAAAATCGACGGTCAGAAATGCGGTCTGGAGAGCAGTCAGACGCAGCTCCACACGAGTGTCGCGGAAAGCACAGGCCAGTGGTGCCTGCAGCATGCGACAGGATTATGTAGGAGAGGGAACCCTGTTGGAGGAGTGTGGGGCTGAGAAGGAGCCTCACGCGGCGAGTGAAACTTCAGTCTCCTGAAGCCTTTTACACCCTGTCCTGCAGTCGTGTGCAAGCGTTTCTTTCTTAGTCCTCTGCCTTTGGGCTGGAGGTCTAGAATCAGTCCTGTGCCCATGTGCCTGTCCCCTCGTCCTATTTGTCATTGTGGATTTCACTCCAAAGCTTTTAGAGTTTCCAATAGCACTTGCTCCTTTCCTCTTCCACCTAGAATGTTCCTTGTGCAGCTCAGGTGGTCACAGGCAGTAGAAGTGACATGCCCCTCCACCTGCCTTCCCAAGCAACAGAACTGTCCTATGTTCTTGGCCAGCTTTTCCTCACATTTTCCAGAGCTTCCCAAAAACAAAAAATGTTCCCTGCCTTCCAGATATGGAAGGTCACCAGAGAAAAATAAGGGAAACTCTTTTGCCTTGAGCTGCTGGGAATCCCGTGCCCTCGCAAACCAGGACTCACAGATAACTCTGGCTCCAGGATGAGGCACAGGTCTGGGGGGACGCAAGGGGGAGACCCACCTGCACTGGACGTGGAGTCCTTGGCTGTACCCCTAGAAACACCTACCAGGCTTCCTTCCTGTGGATTCCATGGGCTTTGCTGTGAGAACTAGCAGTGACCCCCAGCCACCCCTGGGGAGGAGAACCCAAGCCCCACTGCTGCTGCGCAGTGATGGTGTTTTTCTTGGTCCCAGGGATTGAACTTAGTTAGGGCCTTGTGCTTGCCAGGCAGGTGTCAGTCTTGAGGAGGAATAAGTAGTCAGACCTGGGCGAAAGAGGTGAGCACTGTGCTTTTCTATTTGAGTTCTTTCTTGAGTGTTTGGAATCTACCCACAGTGCTATCTTAAAAGAAAGAGATGAAAGGGAAAAAAATTACACACACACCAAACAAAAGCAGAAAGGGGGTGGAGGGGCTGTGGGAGGGGTGAACAAAACAGCCTCGAAGGGATAAAGGACTTGTGTCACCGTCAAGAGATTAGATTTTTAAGTCTATGGCAGCTTTAAGTCTAGTTGTCAAGTACCAAAATTACTCTAAAGAGTCTGGAGGAAAGCATCAGAAGGAAGCTGCGGATGTAGAGGAAGGGGAGGCTTGGGGAAAAGGAAAGTGCCGGGGGCGGGGTGTCTGGAAAACTGCGCTTCTGTGAGACTTTTATTGCTACCATCCAAAGTCAGTGTTGTGACATTTGTAGCCAAAGAAAGGACTCACAGGTAACAACGGGAGGGGCCCATCCTTGTATGTATCCTCGGGGAAGGCTGAGCTTTCTTTCTTCTGGAACGTTAAAGATTCATTGCCCTTAGAAGTAGGGTTGTGAGCATCCGTGGGACAACTGTGCAGGGACTCTGGAGAGACATCCAGGGTGGCTCACCCGTATTCTGGAGGTAGATGTGAAATCTTCAGGGATGCACCTTCCAGAGCAGGCTCTCTGAGGGGAGGGTGTCCCATTGGCCATGAAGAAAGTCGGCAGGGTCGCTGTGGCCCTAGGCAAGTCTCAAACTACCCAAGTGCTTTGCTTTCTACCTAGCAGAACTCACAGTGCTCTGCATATTTAAATTTAGTTCTGGAGCTGGAATAAGCTAATTCCCTTGGCACCCGGAGAGTCTGATAATTATCCATTTCAGCTCATTCCCAGGAGTGTCTTTTTGCACAAGTGTGAGTATCAGTCTTTAATAAAAGGTGTAGCATGGATTGAAGCAAGAGGAAAAGTTAAACATCAACAGTTTACAGCTTTTAGACATCAAAATATTTATCCCTTAGCTTCCAAGCCCAAGTGAGACTTAGCACAGATATTTCTGCATTTCTGGGCAGTTAAAAATTGCATGCTCATGCATCTTGGAAGTAAGGTATAGCGTGGCAGAAGGAACTACGGGAAGTCAAAGAGGGGCCCACAGGACGAAGATACCAAAGACGCAATGCAGTCATTGCTCTGCTTTGCTGGTTTAGCTTGTGATCACTGCCTGTCTGCCACCATGGTCCTAAAACTATGTGCCACCAAAAGATTTTCCACAGAAGTTGGCAGCCAGGAAGACGGTAGTAGTTCATATACAGCTACGTAGTGTGCGCCAGGCACTAAGGCATGTCAGAGGCACTGTCTTTCAATGGGGCTCGCTGGTGGTCTTCACTTGGCCTTCTCCTGTCTCCACCAACACCCATCACCCTGTAACAATGTTTAGCACACCTTTAATTCGCAAAAAGAAAAAAAAAAAAAAAAAAAAAAAAAAAAAAAAAAAAAAAAAAAAAAAAAAAAAAAAAAGGCCAGCTAGGAAACTCTACTTATTTAATTGTTCAGAATATTTTGCAAAAGACAGAGTAGATAACAGTCCACCACCGTCATTTAGAGAACATCGGCACCTCAGACCACACCCAGGTTTCCGAGGGTCTTAGCAGAACTCTCCCGGCCTCTCTGGTAGATCAGTTGTTTTCCAGCTGCAGTTTCTCAGCACCTGGCAGTAGGGAGTTCTTTAGGGTTCATCAAGCCCAACTTAGAATCCTCAGAACTAGTTCTAGACTGGGAGAGTTAGAGTCCAGCTTAGTACTAAGTGGCTGCATCCATACAAAGGGTGGGAATGCAGGTGGCTGGATGAGTACCAAAGAAAGCAATCGGAAGCTCCTTCGGGTGTGCCTACCAGCTCAATCTCTGTGTGGGGGGCAGGGGTTGTACCTGATGGATGGGTACAAATGCATGCTCTGGTGCTGCCTGGTCCTCCACACAAGGGTCTCTCCCAGCTGCTCGGTGCCTTTTCCTGGCAGACGGTGAATGCTGTCTGAATACAGTTCTCATTGTGGGAAAGGTAAGGGGTGATAGGTTTAGGGGAAATAATTTGGTAAGGGTAAGGAACCCTGTTTTGTACGACAACATTGTTCTAGACCATGACTGAGACTGGGCAAATGCTTGCCAAGTTAAGCAAGGGAGAGAAGTGTAGGGAAGCCCAGGTGTGGGAACAGCCTGGTGGTGGAGACTGGGATGCCGTATACAGGGTCACTGGCAGCAAGGGTGGGCTCAGAATTCTGGATTTGTAGAGAACTGCAGCCTGGTGCAGGTGTGATGGCTCTGGCAGGGTGGATCAGAAGGCTAGCTGTGGGAGGTAACTGGAGGCTCTTGCAGTTCCCTCTGGAGGCCCCCTGCCCCGGTTCCACAGCCACATCCAGATCACTCTCGGTGAACATGAGCAGGAGGCTTCCGAAGGAAAGAGGAACTCTGAGGCCCTCAGCATCATCAGATGCTGGGGCAGTGGTGTGCAGAACACGCTGTGCTGAGTTTCTGATTCAGCCTACTTTAGATTTCCAGGGAGAAGGACGTCAAGGTGTGTTGTAGGGCCAGTCACTGAAGCCAGGCTATCACCGAGGGGACACACTTCCCAGGACTGTGCTTCGTTGTAAAACAGAGTTAAACAAGTAAAAAATTTAGTCTTGGGCTCAGTCCCAGAAAGGCTTAAGAGGAACCTGGAGGTCTTGTGCTGAGGAAGCAGCCAAGTACGGGACTGAGCCCTTATTCTTCTCTAGGCACAGGGTGGGGTCTTTTGATCCAAAGCAGAGAACTGTGACTTAAACTTGACCTAGACGATTTCTAAAGCAGTACAGGAGACTGCATAGACCAACTATGTTCTGTGTCCTTAGCATCAACCCACTATGGCTGATGATAAAAGAAGCCTGCACTCCTCTGCTTTTGGAACAATTCTACAGATGGAGAGACAGGGTACACCGGCTGAGGAGCAGCCTCCTGTACTTGGGTGTTTGTGCCTTGGGATAAAGACCCATGAGCTCAAATACCTCCCTCGCCAGGCCCTCCTCTCTTCCCTGTAGTGCTGCAGGTCATGCAGTTATTAGTAAAGTGTTCAGAAGTTGAGTCTAACAGTATTGTGGCCATATTTACACCAGTCTACCACACACGCCTGGGTGTATGCTAGTAGAGGAGCTTGTCTTGGACAGTCTGAGCCAGAAATAAGACAAAGTTGATGAAAGAAAAGTCTTGTTTTCCTACATGTACGGAACATGCTGATTTGGGTCAGTGTAGTGTTCCCATATAAAGTGCTTCAGCATTGGACAGAACAGCTTGGGACACTATGACTAACATACTGAGATGCATTTCCAATCCTACCAGGTTACAATACGGAGAACACTTCCGCTAAAATCGCAGAACTGCTGTGAATTTTTTTCTAGAACATCATGCCACCTGCACATATAATAAAATAATCCAGTGGTTGCCATGCTAACACAGGACTTCTAGTGAAGGACGTGGGTAGTGCTCCAAAGGGAGCTCGAGTTATGCACAGTGGTGAAGACTGGAAGCAATTTTCCAGCTGTTAGTTGGCCAATGGCCACTTGGAATGAGCTGGCACTGTATAGTATGCACCTCATTTAAAGATCCAGAGCAAACTAAGACATCTTTCTAAAGCTCACAATTGGGACTGGACTTTTTTTTTTCCAGTTAGTCCAGTTACTCTGTCAGTGCTCCAAGGTCTCTTCTGGCAGTGCTATGAGTTGATCTTTCTGTAGGGCTCAGGCCATGTTCATACCAACTGGCAGGACAGCAGCTTGGCAGGCTGTGTTTATGGAGAACCCTCGGCTGAGGCTGCAAGAAGAAAAAGGGAAACATGGTAAGTCGCTACCTCATGCACTGAGGTACAGCGATTATCTTATCCAAACATTCCTGACAACGGTAGGCCAAAGAGAAAGCTGTAGCCAAGATGGTGGTTCCTCCACTCCAGGGCGATTTGAGGTGACTTGTGTTCATGGAGTGACCTTTCACCATTGGGCAGGGCACAGAAGGCACTTCCAGAGACAGGCCAGGTTGTGTACGAGACAGCACTGCACCGGATCCCTGGAACAAGCACCCAGCCCTATGACAGCGTGCTGGTCAGAAACCTGGGCTACATGCTGTGCTTCATGTATGTGCTTCATTTTGGCCATATTAAGTGAGAACTCATGTTATGGGCCCTTTTGTGGGGGGTGGCTGGAAGGATGGTTTCATTCACCAGGAAGGTTTTTTTCTGAGATAAAATCGAAAAGGAAGTGCTGGGTGCAATATAGCTGGAGCTTTTGACTTGGCTTGCTGGAAAGTCAGAGTGGCTGGGCTGTGCCAGAGACCAGAAAAAAACTATTAAACCTCAACTAGTAATTGTGTCATTTGAACTATTCCTCTGTGTTGGCCTCGGGAGTGCTGGTGTAGGTATGTTTTCTGCTCTTAATTTTCTAATTTTTCATTACTTTTTCTAACCCTACAATTCCCTGTTCACAGGCCTTTAATAATTCATGATATATGAGTGCAGCTGAGTATTTTGCTCAGAAAAACATCAATACTAGTTTTACTTAATATGTAAAAGCTGCTCAGCAATGAAAGAAGAGGATAAGAAGACAGGAAAGTAAAAAGCTACCTAGGTTTTCAGGTCTAACTGGTTTTATAAAATGTAACAGAACACGTAGTTTGCAAGTAAATATGTGAATAAAAATTGCTGATTTTGTGAAAACGCAAAAACAAAAGGTACCATGTTAGGGTATTAAATATCACATCATGATGCAGGCTTGTAATAAAGCTGCAGAGCCAGAAAAGTACTAATATACTGCTAATAACATATATTGAGAAAATGTCAATTTATTTAAAGACTATAAAACATATCCCCTGATCTAGTGCTTTCATTTCTAAAAGTGTACTCTTATACACTAAGGCAATTATGTACATATATATGCAAACAATAGAGGAAATATTGGAGACAACCAGTCTGTCATTGTTGAAAGTTTAGGTTAAATAAATCATGGTACATTAGTAAGATGGATGTATGAGGGCTGGCCAAATAGCTCAGTGGATTAAAGCACCTCCAAGCAGGGGAAAGGTAGCCTGCTTCGATCTGAACAGTGCAAGTCCTCCCTGGGGAGCAGTAGGTGTCCATGGTGTGGCTGTGGCTCCCAGGGAGCAGCTCAGATGGCCTGAAGATATTTGAGCTTTCACACCTTAGGTGGCACCACTGGCACCTGGAGGGCAGAGGTCAGGGGCACAGCTAAACGTCACACAGCGTTGCCTCCACCAGGAACAGTTCAGCTCAACATGGCCCAAGTGCTGAGGTTAGTTTAGAAGACAGAGGTGTTTGCTTATTTTCTCTCCCTGCTTGTGAGCCAAATATATCATCCCTAAAATAGGCCAAGATAAAACCAGCCTAAGTGGACCTCTTATGCGTGCGGGAAATAGGGCTAATTTCAAACCTCACTCCCCTCTTCTATTCATCAGTTTCTAATTTTATTTGATTTTACGTTCAGTGTAATCAAAACCTCTAATACTAAATCACTTCTAACTTCTCGAAGCCTCTAAGGTATGCCATTATGAGAGTCAAGACGGGATGATTTAGACAGGTATGCTCAATTAATTAATCAGTATGTATGGAAAAAGTACGAGATGAAAGGAGGACAAAAGCTGATTTATGTGGCAATAAAACCACTGCCAGCCTTCTTAGTCGTAGAAACTGCATCTATTCTTGGTGACACTGGTTCCACTGTGTCACTTCTTCCCTGCCAGGAGACTAGGCAGGTATTTTCTCAACAAGAGTTTGAGTAAGAAATCAACTTTACCTCTGCCTGGATGAACATGGAGATTCAAATCTCAAGGAAAGGGGCTGTCAGGGTGGCACAGAATGCAGGTTCAGGGAACAGCAAGACGGGTGACACATGCAAACTGCCTCTATCTTCCCATAATTCCCAGTAGCTTGGAATCACAGGACACTGTGGTGGCTAGTTGTATGATCAGCTAGCCTGGCCACAGTGTGTACAGAAAGTTGGTCAAACATTAGTCTAGAGGTGTGATGGTGCTCGTGGGTGAGATTAATGTTTGAATTGGTAGACAGAGAGATGCATATGGATCTCCCTCAGATGGGGGGATTCAATCTGCTGATGGCTTAGAACAACAGATTGAGTAAGCGACAATTCACTCTCTCTGCCTGAATGTCTTTTTAAAAAATATTCTATTCTGACACAGGTGGGATTATACTTCTTTTATTTTTGATGTGACGTTGGCCTTCTCCTTTGGAGTGAGATCCAACTAGAGCTATACCATTGTCTTTCCTGGGCCTCCGGCTGCAGAGCTCCATAGTTATGCCACGCAGTTCTGACCAGTCTCTCTCATAGGTGAGACTCCCTCTATCTTAGAGCATTTCTCTAGAGAACTCTAGGGAACACTGTCACTAACCCAGCACTTACTGTGTGGACAACACGATGGTAAGAACCCGTATTCACTTGGCACAGTCCAAGAAGATGGGCACCATGCCCGCCACTCCACAAACCCCTAAAGCCAAACCTGGAGAGATGCATGACCCAACACAGGCTACAATCAGTAGGTCTAGCTATGACCTTTGCTCTGGGACTGTGGATTCCACAAGTATCAGACAGGAGATGTGAGGTTTTGAGGCCCTGGGGAAACACTTTCAGGCAGCTGTTAGTATCTAATGGGATAAGAGGGCCTGGTCTCTACAGCACATCACTGGGTGTCTCGTTTTGAGCATGGCTAGCTCCTGCCTCTCTCAGACTGAGTTCTGCTACTTGGGCTTCTCATTCCGCTGGGGCTGAGGGGCCACTTCTCTCTGGAGAGCTCTGGAAGAAGGTTCAGGAGGTAAGCAAACTTGTCATTTCCTACCTGTACTGAACGATGAGCAAGAAATGCACTTTGTGAACTACGCTTCCTTTCTTCTTGGTCCTGGACTGGCTTATTATGTATTCCGTGTCGCCTTCTTCCATGAGACACAGAAATCTCCATGTTTAAGGAGAAGAAATGCCAGCTGGCTCTCCTGCCTTGGCATTATGACTGCACACAGGTATCAAATTATCCACCATACACAAATATTTAAAATGATTGTGTATCAATAAAAACTTAAAAGTTTGGCTGCAGAAAAGGCAAACTTCTCAGAAACCAACTCTGATTCCCGTGGGTGAAATTGAGTGCTTAGATCCTGGGGTTTAAAAACTGACATTTCAGCCGGAGGTGTTCAGGCTTGCCTGTAGCAGACTCATCTCAGGGAGCGTCTTAAAATTTTCACTCTGTCCAGCCCTCTCCATCTCCATGCATACCGAATGTCCTGGGGGAGACTGGCAAATGCTACCTTTAAGGAAAGGCTCAGCTGCTCTCACGAAGCCAGGCTGGCGACCATCCACACACACACCTACGTCTTTCTCCCAGTACTTAAGCAGTAGTTATTTGTCCTTCAGACTGAGAAAAGTGGTAGACTGTGGGGAAGTGGGGTTCATAGCCTTACTCTCTTCCTATAATGAAACAGCAGGATTGCTGCCCGAGATGCAGCTCAGCGATGCAAACGCTGGGGCTGAACACGAGACAGACAGCGGTGCCTAGGAGACCGACCACCGGCTCACCCTGCCTGGAAGCCCAGGGCCTCGGGCGCGCTGTGATCCTGGTACCATTGGCTTCCTGCAGGTTTACTCATGTATCAAATAGCATTTATTCCTCGGAACACTTATGAAAAGCCCCTGCACTGCCTTGGGGTACAGGGCTTGAGGAGATTCAGATTTGTATCATTTCTCTGTGTTAGCATCTGTACACTGCCCGACTAGAATCACCTGATGCTGTCTCTCCTCCAGAGCTTCTCAAGCTGTACGGCGTTTAGAAATTCCGGAGGTTGGTGAAACACTCTTCTAGGCTTCAAGTGGGAAGAATCTGAGTAGGCCTAGGGTAGGCTTGGGAATTAGGTTCCTAAAAGAGATGCGGGGGACAGTGGTATTGTGGCCTGAGCCTCTCTTTGAAGCAACACTCCTCTCAATGCCAGGGTCCTCAGGCAATGAGCATCTCATCTGTCTCCTTGTGTAGAATGGAGTGGGGTATCTATAACATCAAAGTCTCTCCAAGTGCCCATGGAATGCACGCACCGATAAATCCGGGAGGGTTTGGAGAAAGCTACACGAAGGAAGCTGGAAGCTCCTTTAAGGGGCAGTGGAATTTGTTGGGGCTGTAGTGCTGTGGCCTAGTGAGACGTGGCTTCAGTATATGCAGGAACTCGACCTTTATGCAATTTCCGTGATCCTTGAGGACATCTATTCACTTCAGTGTTCAGGAGTCACTTCCTTAGGACAATAACAAAAGTGTCCTCAGGTTCATGCCCATCCTCAGTGGGAAGGCTACTGACAGTGGGTTGTTTTCTTCTACTGCATTGTGATTTTATAATATCAGTTTGTAAGGAATCTCCCAAGAATCATGTACTACAAGAGCAGGAAATCTATCTACACACTAAATACTAAAGAATCCAGCTGAGGGCTTGGATCCTACCTCATAGATCTGTGCCAGAAATGCCCAAAGGTCAGTGGTGGAAGCAAGAAATTCTATGACAGCGGGATGAAGGATCTGTGCCAACAGGCTGAGGGATCTAAACTGGAACTAGGAAGCAATGCTCATGGTAAACACCAGAGCGCCCCCACAAGCACCACAGCCGTCCTCAGCAACAGCGAGTTCCTGAGCTCCTCCAGCGATGAGGACAGCTGAGCTCCCATCAGGAAAGCCAACGCGACAAGCTTCTCCATGAGGCTGAGCTGTGCACCGCCTTCTCCTCCGGAAGTGATGCTCAAGATGAGGACCAGAGCTCCTCCAAAGTTCATCAGGAGAGCCAGCGTGAGGAGGTCCTCCAGCAAAACAGCTCAAGGTGACTAGCAGCTTCCAACAGCTCCAACGGCTTCTCCAAACAGCGTCCCTCACGGCCGTTCCAGCAGCTTCTTCTGTTCTGCCTTTGTGCTGCTGGCAACAACCCTGTTGGGCCTTCCACTGCCAGCACCATGAGAGTTTAATTCCACTGGCTGTAGTAAGTTGACCACCTGTTAGAAATCCACTATAGACATGAACATGGCATAATTCATTTGTGCAAAGACCACCAGCCTAGCTGCTCCCAATGAGGGTGTATTTGCACAGCCAATTAGCCAGAGGTGACCCCTGTGACTTGCACTGGACAGAGGAAAACATCTCTTGTAACTGTTTTCTCACAGCCATTTTGAAAGCCCATAGCACCTTCCAGAAGAAAGCTGGCCACTGGCCTGAACAACAGGTCTCATAGGACAGCACGAAAATACACCTGGAGCTTAATCCAAGAGGCAAATGACATTCTCTTCTCTTTCCACAGTGTCATACTGCCTAGGAGAGTGATTTGAGGGGTTGTTTGCTAATTTTCTCCAATCATTCTGCGTCCTAGATGCTATCAAACACGGAGCCCTGAATGTCAACTGCATGAGTTCCTTTCCCACCCTCTCC